>JANVCC010000127.1:440907-462614 GCA_025345505.1 Todiramphus chloris collaris | reverse complement strand
CCCTTTCTTTCCCCCACTTTTCTCCTCTCCTTCTCCTCTCTCCTTCTCCAGGGAGAGCTGACGATCACCTCAGATATGGAAGAGCTGTCGAACGCTCTCTTCTACGACAAGGTTCCCGACTCCTGGACGCGTCGTGCCTACCCCTCCCTTCTCAGCTTGGGAGCCTGGTACGCAGACCTGCTCCTGCGCATCAGGGTGAGCTCACCTCTCGTGGAAGTTAACGCTTAGGGAGCGGGCGGATGCCACAGAAGACCAGGAGTCACTTCAAGCAGAGTACAGTGGTTAACTGGTTTATTTTCCAATATTAATTTAAGCAGTTTGAAGTACCCGAAACAGTCAGTTACCCCAAGAAGGAGAGCAGATGTTTGAGAAGGGGTCCCCATCAGAGTACAGCACTGTTTCAGAAGAACATCAGCTAACCCCATCATAACTTCCTGTGTCCCAGAAGAAAAATATATTGAATAAAACCATCTATTTACCAGGTGGCTTTGTTAAAAAAATAATAGCAATATTTACTGCAATCCAAATTGATGGTTTAAGTTTCATTGCTGCAGTGGAATCTGCTGTTCATTCCTCACAGACCACCTCCACCCCAATCCTGCCCCGGAGAACCACCCGACACTCGCATTAGGCACGGGGGCACATCAGCTCTGCGTCACATCACACCTCAAAGAAGGATCCTACTGCTCGCAGGCCACGCTCCACTCTGAAGTACTTTGCTGGTTTTGTTTTCCAGGAACTGGAAGTGTGGGCAACTGACTTTGTGCTGCCTGCAACGGTGTGGCTGGGGGGGTTCTTCAACCCCCAGTCCTTCCTCACCGCCATCATGCAATCCACGGCCAGGAAAAACGAGTGGCCGCTCGACAAGATGTGTCTCTCAGTGGAGGTGACCAAGAAATACCGCGAGGATATCAGAGCTCCGCCCAGAGAAGGCTCCTACGTGCACGGATTATTCATGGAAGGTAAGATCACCTCTTCTGTGAGGTGTGTCAGACACGGAGAAAGCTCCATTCAGCCTCAAAACCCCTTGAGAAGAGGCGGGAGTCGGGACTCGCCGGCTCGGGGCAGCACGGGCTGGCAGCAGCCAGTGCCAGGGCCACGCCAGCCGAGGGCAGCAGCCGGCCGCAGAGCAGAGTGGCTGCTGGAAAGTGGGGCTGCAAAGGCCCAGCCCGAGGACCGGGCTGGCTGAAGCTAGATGGTTATAGATGTATCACACTCTTATCTGATGTGCAAGTCAGACAAATCGGGGAACACGGAGCTTAAAATAATTACTGCTAAACGGTGAAAGGGAGGGGATGGCAGCATCAGCAGAGCAAGGCAGGGTCCACGCAGACGAGAGCAGGGAGCACACAGGGCAGCTTGTCATAGTCCCACCACGGCCACACACAGCCTCCAGCTCTGCAGCGCCCAGGAGAAAGGGACAGTTCACTGAGTAAGGCAAACACGTCCAGGAGTCACAGTGCGATGAGAACACGTCAGCCCAAACAACTACTAAAGCCACAGCCAACACCCTTCTCACTCCATCCTCAACTGTGCTGCGACAGCAACTCCTTCCCCCCGCTGTCAGTCGCTAGGAAAACAGCCCCGGCGAGTGCCAAGGCCACGGGGCAGGCGGTACCCTGATGGTTTCCCAACGCTGCAGGTGCTCGATGGGACATCCCCTCCGGAGCGATCGCCGATGCTCGGCTGAAGGAGCTGATGCCCACGATGCCGGTCCTCTTCATCCGAGCCATCCCCGTGGACCGCCTGGACACCAAGAACATCTATGAATGTCCTGTCTACAAGACACGGATGCGAGGTCCCACCTACGTCTGGACCTTTAACCTAAAGACAAAAGAAAAAGCCGCTAAGTGGGTCCTTGCTGGTGTAGCTCTGCTCCTACAGACCTAACTTCAGCGACCACGGAAAACAGCAAATGCTTTGACTTGCAAAAAACTCCAAGTTGTGTAACTTAGACTAAGTTTGACTGTACCAGAACTATTTTAGCAAAGTACCAATAAAAACAGGGCTGGAACTGCCATCGCGTGGAGACTGCTCTTATATCACAGGGCCTTTCTGGGGCAGGTACTGGTTTCAGTCGGTGGTTTCTGATAAAGTGCTGGTTGAGAGCCAGGCCACCAAAGGAACCATGCAGCTATATGGATTCCTGTTCTCCTCACGGCTCTCTGTCTTTCCACAGCTATTTATCTGATTGTCAGCAGCTCACCCAGCTGTGCGCAGACACATTCCTGCCTGGAAACAGGTACCTGCTTAGACCAGGTGGAAGAAGAAACGCGCAGGTTTGGCCCAGATTGCCGACACGTCAACTCCCACCACCCACAGAACGGCCAACTGCAGACACATCAACCTCTAATGTATGTTTCTTTCTGTTTCTAGGTTATAGAATCTACTCTCCCCTTTCCTTCACGCCGTATCAGCTCGTTAGGGTGATTAGATCTGCTCTGGCCCCCATACAGAGGCCAATGCCTGTCCCTTTAGCATACAGTAATTCACCAAAATCCCACCCCATGAAGCATCTGAACACAACTTCCCCCAGTGAGGGGTAAGAAGAGCCAAAGGGCAGGCAAGGAGAGCTGCATGGTGCTGTACAAAGTAGCAGCATTTAAAGCACCATTAAGCTTTACACTTACGTTTTTTCAGGTGCTGGAAATCCCTCTCTGGGCAACCTGAGACCAGAACACACTGCACGTGCTTCACCAGTGACATTCCCAGGGCAGCCCAAGCCCACACTCAACACTTCTCTCTCTGGTTCCCAACCCGCTTGTTCACAGGACGTGTGTTAGTTTGAGCTCCCCCATCCCCGATCACCTGAGCACCAACAGCCCTCCCGTGTCCTCTCCACAGTTCATGAGAGGCTCGTAACACATCTTCCTGGGAAGGAGCCAGGTACACAGCCCCAGGGAGGAGGCTGTGTCTGCGTAAGTAAAATAAAGCAGAAAAGCAAAACCAAGTGCCCTTGGTGACCAACATCTACAAGGTTAAAGCAAAGCACTCATCAGAGAAGACTAAACATTTTAACCGTTCTAGCACTGTTTTCTATTAGCTGGTCAAAGGTAATGAAAGTTAACACAGTTCCCCCCACAGAACCCCGAAAGGGACATTCCAGAAATGGAAGTTTTCTTTCTGTGCCCGGGAAATACCCTTGTACGGGTTCTCCTTCCAGAAACTCTAGCAGATTAAACCCTGAGCAACCATTCTGGTCAGTGGCCAGTACCCCAGGAGAAAAGAGATGCCCATTTCTTTGACACATCATCTACGTTCCATTACCTGTTCCTTCCACACGCCAGGGAGCAGTGCAGTTAGTAACTGCAGTCAGTGTAACAGCACTTCCCTCTCAGGGCAGAACACTCACCCAAAGCAGCAACTATTCTTCTCTCAAAAGAAATTCTTGATCAGAGGTGTTACCAGCTTCACCCACAGCTTCACGTAACGATTTGGCTGCTCAAATGTTGACGGTGAGACCACACCTGAGCAGAGGTAAAGCTGCTCCTGCTCCTACACAGGAAAGAAACATCATCCCATTAAATCCCAAGTGCCGAATCACGTAGCGGCCTTCAAGAACAGGGAATTCTCAGATAAAACTGGCCGTGGGTCCTGCCACAGGACTCACTGTTTCTCCCACGAGGCCGAACAGAAGAGTCTCATTGCCCACAGCACAGCCCCAGAGCAACTGAGGCACCAAGGAGCCGGGCCAGGCTCCCTCCTTCACACCCGCGGGGCAGAGCGCTCTCTCCCCTGACGACGGTCAGCACATGCAGTGACCCTCCACAGTTAGCCATTCAGACCCCACAGAGAGCAAAGGTGGAAGGTTTTGTCTTTCTGTGCCCCACCGTTGCGAGAGCTGAGCTTCGGTTTCGGAAAGATCCCAAATCCCTCGCTGTGATTGCCAGCAAAGGAAACCTCACCACGCTCTCAAGAGAGCGGCTTACGCAGCTCTCTGGAGACACGGCCCGAGCGCCGCGTTCTCCGATGAATACGCAGTTGGGATTCCAACTCAATTACCAGAAGCACTGCGGCTCCTGCAGCGCACACGCGCTCCTGCTGGAGGAGGAAATGACCCATCACGATGATGATACATGCTCACACCAGAGCAGCTGCTTGATCAAAGGTAGAAGCGGGTTTCTTATCAAGGCCAGTCAGGTTTCCAGATCCGCAGCCAAACAAGGAGCAGACCAGCTACTGCCAGTCCACTCCTCATCCCCCTGTCATTAGCTGCGCTGTCACAAACCACAGAAAGCACTCTGCACTAAGTTCAGGTTTGAACTGGGAAGCAGGAACCGAGCACTGGAAAGCAACACCAAAAAGATGAACTGACAACAAAAACAAAGACGTTGATGTGCGAAATCAGTCTCGTTTTAGAAACCCCAAATGTTCCAAGAGCTGCAGTCAGCCCAGCTGCGAAGACTCTGCTCTGGGGTCACCTGCTACCATGAGGTCACCCGATTGCTGGAACTGAGACCAGTTCTCTGAACCGACGGCCGGTTCATTCAGCGGCACGCCCAAAGATACCCAGAGCACTCGCGTTTCTTCCCAAATCTCAGCACGCATTTTTCCAGTGGCACTGAACAGTCCCAGGCAAAGTGATTTCCTGGCAGCCGACCAGAAGGGTATTAAGCCTTCTATATAAAGGTCACAGAACAGTAAACAAACAGCCGGTCTCAAAATCGGCTTCCAGCAAACGGGAATGGTTTAAAGCCCTTTAAATGGGATCACTGTGGCGCTCTGTGAGAAAATTCCTTTGTCATATTTTTATTGATTCTCCCCTTCCATTAGAAACAAGTAGAGGCAAGATATGAATTGAAATATTTAGGCAGCTCTTCCAGTTATAGCATTGTTTTTGATTAGACGTGCTGTGAGTCATCCTGGGGAAGAGCCCTGATGCAACAGGGCAATTCCCATTGATCCTGAAGACAGCTCTGCCTCCTCATGCCAGGGCTCGGCTGAACTGAACGCATTTTGGAGCTCCCCAAGCCACATGCAGAGGCACCAAAACAGTTTGGTTTGTATCAGAGCACTGCAGGAGAGATTACTTGGGATGCCGTCAGCTCCAGCAAGAGATTCGGAATCGAGACAGCTGGAGAGCCAGACAGGATTTAGAGACATAGCAAAAGGGCCGAGCAGACCAAGCTGCCTAATTAAAGAGAAAACCAAAACAAACCGGGACACTGAACATTAAGCCACTGCAAAATGTTCTTGGCAAGATTATATGACGTCATATTATTATTCAAGACCATTTGACATCATATAACTTCATGGGCAACCCAAGCAGCCCAGAAATCCTCCTCTTAGAGAGGCTCCACTACGATCCCCTGCCTGCGCTCCCCCCGCAGCCTGCAGGCAGCCACCCAAGAGCTGACCGAGCGGCGTTTGTATTCCTACAAAGGATTTCCCAAATGCCTGAGGAGCAAAATCCTCCACAAGTCCAAGGTCAGCAATTCAAGGGGCCTGATCTGATTATCCCGGAGCACGCTGCGACCTTGGCCGCGGGCAAACGCCAGGGAGAAGGCCCAAGCACGGGCTGCGTGCTCGGGGAGCAGAGGAGAGCAGCGGCTGCACTCTGAGCGCTCCGTCTCCGCATCCAGCGCCCGAGTTCACCGGGGACACGTGTTCTTTCCAGTTACGGCCTCCGCTTCCCAGAAACAGGCACTTGCAGCAGGCATCTCATCAATAGTCACTTAACTGACAGCTCCCTGAGACTTCCTACGCTCGAGAAGGCTTTGAATTATTGTAGCTGTAGGTTTTTATTGCAACTGCGTCATCAGCATTCCCCGTGTGACCGAGAAGCGCAGCGTCCACGTTGCCTCCCGTAAGCGGGCGCTTACCTGGTGGAGCTGCTGCTGCAGAGCCTTGTTCTCCGTCACGATCGCAACCTGAGCTTCCAAGTCCCGGTGAACCGATCGATACCCGAAATTGGGAGAGCCGATGAGAGTGAGGCAGGGAAGGTCGCTCCCCGCCAGGTACAGCCAGAGCCCTGCAGGGAAGGCAGGAGAGGTGAGGAAGCCTGGAGACACCGGGCGCGAGGCTCAGAAGGAGTTAAAGGCGATGGGCTGCAGCGAGTGCGAAAGGTGACAGGACAGAGCCAGGCACCTGCAGGCAGCCCGGGGTATCCCCCAAAGCTCCCTCCGTCTCTGGGGTCCCTGCACAGCTTGGCCAAACCTCTGTGCCCTCAGCAGGGAGGCTGTGCCCCCAGGGACACGTTCTTGACAAGGTCAATGCGCTGCATGGAGGGCCCCAAAATAATCCAGAACAAGCCACTACTGTCAAGTTAGAGGTTGTTTTGCACCGTGGTCTACCTCAGAAACGCTGAAACAAGACCAATAAATAGTTTTTGGTAAAGGAAAGCCTACATCATGCACCAGAGCACGGGGCAGACAAGCCAGGCCCATCCAGCCAGCTCCAGAGCTGGCAGCAGCGCAGCGCCCAGTACCCAATCCTTTCCCTACACAGGACAGCCCTGTGCAGAGGCATCTCCCTGCCCTGACAGGTGAATTCACGTGAAATACAGACCCAGAGGAGAAGTGCCAATTATTACACCCACTCACTTCCTGAGGAGCCACCCGAAGATGAAATCAAGCTCTTGGCAGGACGCAAGACTCCCGGGTCCACTCCCCACTGCAGCTCACACACACATTTGCCAGGGCAACGACCAGAGCAAGCGTGACCCAGCTCAGGACGGCCGTCTCGGGCAAAGGTGGAAACACCGTGCTATTCCCAGCATGGCAGGAGAGAACAGCCAGGGATGCCCCAGGAGAGCCAGGACTATTGCCAAGGAGAGTCTATCCTGCTGCTCTCTGTGTATAAATGGACCCGAGATGGGTCTCCTCTCCACTTAGCACGAAACAAGTGCTCGGAACAGCCTGGGCAGGTCCCCGACAGATGAATTATCCCTGCTGCAAGTCACTCAAAGACTACAACAAAGAAACCGTAGCGTAAAAACCACCTAGGCCTTAAAATAGAAGCAGGTTTCCTAACTCAACCCCAGAGCAGTTCCAAGAATGCCTTGAGTAAGAAGCTGCCGATTCACTGCTGGTTCCTGTAACCTCCTCCCCGCCCCCACATCGCACACACTCAGCAGCTTTGCTGCCACTTTCAGTCACCTTCTGGCTCAGGGCTGGCATTGCCCGTCGCTCAGTGGCACGACCGGTTGCTCCAGAGGCTGGCCCCACCCGTGGGAGGGCAGAGGCATCAACACAGGGGGCTCTGGGAGCTGCGGAAAGCACCCGCGTGCCGCAGATTTGGCAAGTTCTGCCCCCGAGCAAGCGGGCAGGTGTGGGGCTGCGTGGTGCCCGGCACAAGGGGCCCGACGGCGGGTCACGGCCCTGCCTGGCAGCAGCTCCGGGGAACAGGCTTCCTCGATCTCTGCAAGCGGTCACACGGCAGCCCGAAAGCCTTTATGGTGTCTCTGGCTTTACGGCCACCTGGCAGGATCTGCTTAAACAGTGACTCACCTTCCCAGAAAGGGGAAGAGCCATTTCCCAGCCACCATCAACAGCAGGTTTATCTGGGAGCGAACAGTACTGCCCGGCACCCTGTCACCCGGGGCTGCCATGGAAGGGCCCCTAATCCTGAGGGATGCGCCCGTGTCGCCCACACCACTGTGCCCAGAAGCCCGGGCCCCTCCCAGAGAGCCCCTGCCCCTGCAAAGCTGGCGTTTCCTGCTGCTCTGCCACAACCCCGCGGGCACCCATAACCCTGCTGGGAACTCTCAGCGCGGGACGCTGTGCGCGGGGACGCCGGACGCTGTCTGAGAGGCTGGCAGGGTTCACCAGCCAGCAGCCGCAGCGTGAGGTGTCAATCGGCCCGATCCTACAGGGACTAAGGGGTGCCTCGCCCTAGCCCCAACACGCAGCTGTAACGGGCACTGTTTGCTGACAGAGGCCTCACGTCCTCCTCCAGGAGCCAGGCCCCATGGCAACCGCCCCTCATCTGTCCCCGGGGCTCCCTCCAGTTCGCTCCTCTGCCCCGTCCTCTCTTTCACGCGCTGCAGGACCGCGACGCGAGGGAGCCGGGTGAACCAGAGCTGTGCCAGGGCAGAGCGTGCCAGAGAAGGGAGCTCACCTGACCCTTCCAGCACTCTCAAAAGGGAACAGGCAAGGAAGCAAATGCCTCCAAGCGTCCCTGCTGCCGAGCACAGGAGCTGAGGAACTTCTCGTGTCCTGTGTCTTCTCCACCGCACAGCAGACAGAGCCCGGAGCGCTTCCAGGAGCTGTCGCAGCCAGGGATGGACTGACTGCCACGGGCACGTCGGTAGCTGGGAAAAGCAGTCTGTGCCAAGCCACCACATCCCACTCAGAGCCAGCAGTGTCCAGCCAGAGGGGGAACCTGTGAGCCACGGTTCAGTGGCTCAGCTGGGATTGCCTGAGCACGTTTCCTGGAAGACAGGCCACACAGGGCCTGCCAACCAGGCAGCAGCTCCTGCAGGCTGCCCCGGGCAGAGGTGAGGGGTTTACCACCCCAGAGTTACTGGTCCCACAGCAGGAGAGGCACAGCACTCGTTAGAAAGGTTTATAGCTTCAACGTGGAGGCAGCCCGGTAACGCTCGAGCCGTTTCTCTCGTCAGGACAAGGCCTGCTCAGCAGCTTTCTCTCCCTGCCAGCCCTGACCTTCCCCCAGGCAGCGCTGCGGGATGCAGGGCAGGGAGGCAGCCCCACAGCCAGGCTCCCTCAGCGAGCAGAGAGAAACTCCGGAACAGACACCGGCCGGAGCACGGGGGCTGCATCCTTCCAGCGCTGGGATCGGACACGTGCTGCCAACAACGGAAATGCCCCTCGGACTCTGCCAGGCACTGGGGAAACTGCGTGTTAACTGGTGCCATGCTGGTGCTGCTTGCAGTAACAGAGCTGTCCTGCTGGGCCAGGAGCCCTCATGGGAAGTGACAGAGTGACACAGTGCAGAGCTCTGCTTGCCAAGGAGCAGAGCAACGGAAGATGCTGTGGAACAGGGCAAAGATGTCTCAGCCTGGCCAAGGGCCAGACCAGGAGACCAGGTAATTTTGAGGGGTTCCACTGGTCACCTCACGTGGGAGGACTGTCAGAACCTCAATACTATAAAGTGTCACCTGCATCAGACTTCTCAAAAAAATCCTCGATTAATAGACTCCCTATGCTATCTGCATTATTATCTACTACTGAGCAGTCAAGTGCTTACTACTGTCTGTAAAGTAGGAGACCAGAAGAGTCAAGGACTGCATTTTCTGGGAGGAAAATTTAGAGACACAACCAGCCACCAGTCAGGGGAAAATTTACATGCTTTGCTGGCACTGAACTTGTGAAAGCTGTATCTTTGTGTCTATCAAAGAAGAAAGAATCCGGGGGCTTCCACATAAGACCACGGTGGCAGCATTAATTATTTGTGTTTGTTATTAACTACATCTGTTAAGCAATATTCATTTCTCAGCAACTTCCCCTCCAGCTGTCCTGGCTCCCAGAAGGCACATGGGTGCAGCCATTCTCTGCACCACACTTTCCTGTGTGCTGCCAACAGGGACAAATTCCTCCACGCCCACATCGTCAGCCCCACCAGGACGTGCTGCACCCAGGACCTCTGAGGAGCCACCACGAGCGAGGTCCCTGCTGCCAATCCTGCCCGGGGGTCCCCACCACAGACATCGCTTCTTGTTGCTGGAACCAGCGAGAGGGGTACGAGAAACTGCATCACAACTGTTGCTATGATCACAAACACACCCAGATGCTTCCTCTTCTTTCACATCACGTTTCACATCAGGTCAGTGTCTTACTGTCACCACGGGGACCTCTCTTGTGTAACCTCTGGGACTCTATTCGAATTGCAGCTCCAAAGATAAGGCACGGCGTTGAGTGGCTGTCCCCCGAGTGACCCAAACCCCCCAGGTTTATGCAAGCAAGATGTTTGACCCTCGGATGGAGGTTCAGCCTCGACTCAGCACCCAACCATCCCCTCACTCGTTGCACAATCCAGATATGTGGAAGTCTCCAACGCCGCCTGAGCGAACCCTCTTGGGCAACGGACATCTTACCTTTGGCATGGAACGTCCACCCAGCCCTGGAGTACTCCTGCAGCTGGACTCTCTCCTGCTGATGAAGGTAGCAGACCTCGCTGTAAAACTGGCGCTCGATGTAAACATAGGCTGCAGGGATGGCACCTGCCACCCCTTTGGCACCAAAAAACCCATTCACCTCCGGTGAGGCCAGAAGAATCCGATACTCGGCCCTGGTGCCCAGAATGAGGTCCATGTAGGCTTGGGTCAGGTTGAAGTAGCCAGTGGTAAGGTATATCCTGGCGTCCCGTTCAGCCTCCGTCAGCAGCGTCTCTGTGACCATCTCATCTATTTGAATCCCAAAAGGTTTCATTTGGATTAAGGGATAGATCCAGGTGTCAGGTTCTGATTTCAGCCCCCTGGACACTGGAGAGCCTTGCTGGGATAGCAAGGAGCTGCCTTGCTGGCTGCTGTGGAAAGTCTTTGCGTGAAGGAGCTCTTGCCGAGTCCTGGCAGAGTTGATCACCTCCATGACCCTCCGGTTTGCGATCTCGCAGTAAGCCACCTTGTCTCCTGCAGGACAACCACAAGAGGTCATGTTTGACACTGAAAGGCACAGAGCTAAGTGTCACCTATTACACAGTGGGAAAAACGATGGACAAGACACCAACAGGAGGACACAAAGGAGCTAACGCAAAGACTGCTCTAAGTCTCAAAACCAGATATTTTAAGATGAGCAAAGCTACATTACAGAAGTAAAATATTCAGCTTTAAGAGGGGTAAGAAACTTCACTAGCAGCAGCCTGAAAACGATCCCTGAGAAATTAAAAGGCAAGGGCAAAGCTAAACTGGTAACCAAGAATGACCTGGAACATGCGAAATAAACCACTGCCCACGCTCTAAGCTTATGTCACAGAGCAGCGCACAAGGTCAGGACACGAACTGATGGTGCAATCAGCCTGCCAGAGAGATGCCCCACTCTTCCCACTTCAGCACTCGTTCTCCATCTTCCTAATCCAATATTCATTTGATTCCCAGAATAGACTCAACTACAAAATATTAATTACCAAAACCAGCAGCACATTCATGAAACTTTCAAAAGGAAATATAGACATTAATATCAAAATTAGAAAGAGCCTCTCAAGGAATTTAAGTTCTTGTTTAAGGCCACAAGCAGCAGCGCTACGCAGAGGAGCCTCAGGCCTTTGCACGCTCTGCTGGATCAGCTGGTGACAGCCGCCGCGTGAGGAACGCTCTGGCAGACCCAGTCACCAAGCTCCAGCAACCTAGAAACTCTAGAACAGGACACCCCACGGCCTGTAAACGACGGCCAGGCTCCCAGCAACCCACGAACGGATGGAGCTCGAGCCATCCACAGACCCTGCCTGCCGCTCCCCTCCTCTGGACCGCATCGTCCACCCGGGTAAGGCAACCCCCTCCAACCTTGGTAGGGGTGTTCCATCCCCTCCATCATCTGGACTGTGTTGTCTTGCTGTAACTGCAGAGACACATCTCCAATGGCATCCACTAGCTCCGTGAAGAAGTCTGCGATCTCAGGAGAGTCCTGCAGGAGAACATAGCGGTCCTGACGATTGGTGAAGTACAGATCACTCAGGTTTGCGCTAGGAGAGAAAAAGAAGAGTCGAGTTCCAGAACAGAGCACGGGCACGCGATCCTGAACACCCCAGCCTAGGTCACAGATCTCGCTCCGCATGTAACTGGACTAAAGTACAAACTGGCCATTCCCCTTTGAATCTTGATAAACCTTTAGACAAAGACTATCTCACACGAGAACATCACGTGGAGCAGCTCTCCCATCCCCAGGAGCACTGATAGGATCACTGTGGAAAGACCAGTTCAGACAACGCTGGTGGCACGCACACCTCGCCTCTAAACCTCGGCTACGCGCGCTGCGTAAAGGCCCGAGGAGGCAGGACTCACCCGCTGAGGATCACATTATCATCAAAGAGATAGACCTTGATGTGCTGCAGTCCGATGGTCTCATTAAAACGCTCCGGAATCAGGAGCCTGAGAAGTCCACGCAAGTTTGGCGTGTGGAAAAGGGACACGCGGACTTGCTCAGGAAATCGCTGCAGCAAAGGAATCAGCATTGTCCGAGAATTCTTCCTGCCTGGGAGACAAGGGGGGTTTCACACACAGCACCACACCAGACTGGGGATACAGGAGGGCACACCACAGCTCCTCAGCTGGAAGCTGGTGGCAGCACGAGCACCCAGCTCATCTGCTGGCACTTCTCCATTTTCTTCCCCCCCCCCCCCCCTTGCCCACCCCTTTTTTTAATTGCTTTCATTTGTACTATGTCAATAATGAAATCAACACCCAGAACTGTAAGTTCTTTGATGAACAGGCCTTGGGAACAGTCACTGAGCAGGTCTGGCACCATTCAAGCTTCTCAATCATGCCACACCCCAGCCTAGTGGCACAGCTACAAAGAGTCACCGCAAAGGTTCCCGATTAAAGGTGCTGCCACTTCCAACAGTTATCACTTTCCTTTACAAATGGAAATGGAAGAGAGTGTGATGGATAAGGGCAAACGCACTGGCAAGTGAGCTAAGCAAGAGAGCACAAGCCTGCAGAGCAGAGTCTGGCCCTTCTCACTCACACCAACTATATCTGGAAGAAACGGTGCTGCTGGAAGATTTTCTGGGAATGAGTGACTATGGTCTAGAAAAGGCCAGTTTTGAAAGGTACGTAGTTTAAACTGGTAGGTCCAACTGGTCAAGACAGCCTCTCTCTGAAAAAACAGTTCATGCATCCTCGCTGTAAAGGAAGCCTCTGAAGGAAGCAAAGCATTGTAACACCTACCCCGAGATCCCCGGGTGTAGTCAAGGAGAATGGAAACTCTGAGGTCAGACGATCCTTTCGCTTGCAGTGATTTCTGCAGTGTCTCTTCTAAGCAATCCACCTGCAGAGAGAGACTTCTCATTACAGAAAGCAAATCAGGCCTTATGAGGAAAGTGCTGGACAGCCAGGAGGCCGGTGCCACAAACACTGCCCCACCCTGGTACGAGTCTCAGATTCATGTAAACCGCTGCTGGTTTAGACTCGGCATCTGGCAGACTGGCATCCTGCTCTGCCAGCCTCCAGCACTGGGTGAAATGGCACCCGTCCTACATGCACACATTCCTCAAGACTCAACAACAACTAATTCTAGCAGAAAAAGTCCCAATGTCGCTCCCAAATCAGGGATTTGCATTTCCAAGGAGAAACCTGGGTAGGAGGTCACAGACGATGCAGAGACAGTTCTGTTCCTTAACTACGAGGCCGTTGGTCACATGCAAATTCAAGCCTTGCGTACAAGCCCAGACAAAGCCAAGCACAAAAGCCTGTGCAGGACTCCGTCCCCCTTTGCCCTGCTGTGCAGTTTGCATTCTTACGTAAGAAACAGCCACAAGAGGTCTCGGGCAATGCTTTTGTCTCCAGAGGGGAGAACAGGAAACAGAGAAGGTAAAGAACATGGAGCAAACCTGACCTCGGTCCTAAAAGCAGAGCTAGCACTGCCTCTGTGTTTGTACGTGGGGGACAAAACACAGCCCTGCACGTGTGCAACTTCAGCTGTGTTCATGAAAAATGCCAGGAAAAAAAAAAAAGAAAACAAAAAGGCCCCAGAATCCCCCAGCTCTGTAAGAATCCTTTGAACACTACCCCAGTGACCTCTGACAGCCTGTCAGGTCAGGCTCGTTACCCATGAAGAAGTTCAGTAGTTCCACAGATCTGTACCAGCCCTGAAACAAAAACTCCACTTTGGCCTCCCTTACAAATTCCTCCCCCCACACCCCAGGTACCCAAATGCAGCCAGGAGCCAGAGAACACTCTCAGGGAGAGGAGAAAACACACACAAAGGGAATCCACAAATGAAAGCTTTAAGGGCATCACGAGCTCACAAACTGCACCTCACTGACACCTCCTGCACAGGAGGCTTTTTGAAAAGATGGGCATTTTCCTGCCGCAGTCACTTTCTCCCCTTCCCAAAGTTCTTCAACACTCACCAGCTCCTGCTCAAGGAGCCCCGTTCCCAGGTATAGTGAAGCCATCACCACTCGCTGCCTGGCTGCTTTTATCTGCACCTGGGAGGGGCAGAAAATAAGTTCCGTGTCATCCTCGGGCTCTGTGATCGCTGGGAGGTGACGATCCCGACCACAGGAAAGCTGTGGCTCTCCCGAGGAGAATCCCTTTGGCCAAACCACAGCACAGCCTGCCTCGCGGGCAGCAGCAGAGGCACCAGGACAATGGCCAGCATGGCGTAGAACACGCAGCCTGTGCAGAGCAGAGTCAGCACCACCAGAAAGCAAGGAAGAAATCAATGCTTTCTGGGAAGTTGGGGAACGCGCTCCCTGCAGCTAAAGCAGAGACACAAGAGGCAGTTCCCGGGCAGCAGCTGCAGTGTCAGGATTGTACCCACGCTGGCACTCCCAGCGTTCATTCTGGGAATTCTTGTATCCCATCCTCTGAGACAGACAGAACCTGGAGACCTTTGTGTCGAGAGCTCTGCTCCCTTCCCCCGTGCTCACCACCGGGCAGGGGGTGGAGGCTGCTGCCCTCACAGCCCCCAAGCCTTGCTCTCCATCGGCTCGCCACACGTGCGCTCACAGTGCTGACACTTCCTTTCAATGCACACTGTGAAAAGGCTCAAGGGCAGGGGTGAACAAACTCCCAGCTCAGCTCTGCTGTTTAGCCAAGAGGTGCCGTGTGACAGGAGTCAGGCTGGAAGGACCTCGGGAGGGACCGCAGTGCAAAGAGGAGGCTGGGGAGGGGCCGATCCAACAGCTTTGGAAAGCTCAGGTCTGACACCAGAACAAACTGTAAACCTCAAAGCTGGTGCAGTGCTGGGAGCTCTCACCCAGAGGCAGAGCCTCCAGCCTCAGGCAAAGCCTCCCTGATCCGGTCGTGCTGACAACAATCCCATTTAAAGTAGAAGGTTGGACTAGTAACCCACAGATGCTCCTTCCTAACAGCTTGTCCGTGATTCTCCATAACCACCACAGCTCCTAGCCCCAGAAAAGCATTCCTACAACTTGGAAGCCGCAACTCACCTTCAAGAGTTCATAGAATTCAGATGGGGATGAAAGCACCTTGACATGCGAGCTGGAGATGCCAAACTCTGGCACCAGGTTCCTGATCCACTGGAACCTGTGTGCTCCTTCTGGACAGAGTGAACAAGGCGGGGCTGTGATCACAGGGACAGGAGGGGTGAGCAGTGGGGCTAGAAGAAGCCATGACGATCTGTGAAAAGAAAGATGGAGAAATTCCTTATGATGGAGTACCTGCTTCCCACCAACAGCCTCCAAGTAGGTAAAGAAAGAGCTGTGACCAGGGCCCAACACATTGCAAGGATCCACACTGGCAAGAACATCTTTCCCATTCCGTGATCCCAGCTGAATCACCAAAGCCAAATCTAGAAATAGAAAATCACAGGCAAAAGGAGGGAGAACAGATCTTCACACCGGCAGCTGCTAGAGGAGATGTGGGCAACTACTGTCATCAGAACAGGAGCACAGGAGAGGGAAAGGCTGGAAGCTGAAGGGACAAGAAGTCTCCAAACCCCCTCAGACCCGGAGTCTGGCGGTGCCGCTGTGGTACCAGCTGTATCTGTGACCAGCCACTTCTGAACTGTCCTTATCACACACAAAGCATCGCTTTGCCACTGCCAACTGCCACTTCCAGGGCCAGCTGAGTTCTCAGGCGGGCTAAAGATCAGATGTTCCCGTTTCACGTAAGGACGTTTTAAACTTCTCCACAAAAAGGCCTACAACACACGAGCTCCTGAGCGCAGGGGCTGGCAGGAGCAGCAACGCCAGAGCGACGCGCTGAAGGAGCCGGGGCCTTTCAACGGGTACGAGCCAAGAACCATGTCCGAGAGCACTGGGTGCCCCTCTGCCATGGTGCCACTTGCAGTCCACACAGGTGCTAAAAGAAGGTCAGGACTTCTCCTAAAGACTTCAAAGTAACTGCCAGGGAAACAACGGCAGGAAGCTCAGTCTTTAAAAATTCAGAACAAATTTAATTCCTTTGAAGTCTCTTCGGGAAGAACCAGCTTACTGCTAACGGTCACACTTAGGGGGTGACAAGAAGCAAATGGATCTTTCCTTCTCTGGAGGCTTCATGCAAATTCATCAAGTCATATGGGAACCCCTGGTAGGAGTCTGTCCACATGACAAAACCACAGCTCAGCACAATTAGCAGCAGCAACTCCCATGAGATCCAGGAATCGACAAGCAAGGGACTGAACTACACCCCCAAACCTGACAGAAAACGTTCTGCTCTCAAATCCTACTCGTGGGAGTCAGACTTGCTGCCAGGACAGAACCAAGGTGGCTGGTATCACAGCGGGGGAGCACCGGGTCCCTCAGGCCAGCAGGCAGCCACCACCTTGTGACCCATCCTGGTGAGTTCTGTCACCACCGCAAACTGAGAAGAAACCCAATTATGACTTTTACCAGAATTTGTTACGAGGAACTTTTAGGTTTTACCACAATCCAAAGCCCAAATGACCACAGATTCCAAGAAGATGACTTCACTCATTTTCTTCATGATAAAACACTGGATCCTCACAAGTTTCCGAACACCCTTACGCAGAAGCCAGGCAGTTTGCAGCTGCGTTTCCTGGAAAATCCACTGGTTTGTCACTGACTGTTCATCGCAACAGAAACCTGAGTCAATCTGTGCAAGAATTCCTAGGATGGTGGTTTTCAACAGATCACGTGGGCCTGGCTCAGGCTCGACACCCAGGGGTTACGCAGACAACCAACACAGGCTGCTGGAAACAATGGGAACATTTCATAGAGGAAGTTAAAAAAAAACAACTCAAAGCTGAAAAGAAGTACGAGAAACACTGCTTTTTCGAGCCTGTTCCAGTCACTTTCTGCACAACCTCTGTGCACCTTCGCTCAACTCGCGTCTCAAGGCACAGGCCCCGTGCTAGGAGCAGAGACCCACTGCTCCTACCCTCCAAGCAGAGCAAGAAGACCGAGCCACAGCAATTCAGACCCGCACCCAAAACCACTCCAGCAACAACAGAACGCGCGGCTGGAGGAGCAGTAACAAAGCCAGGGCTACAACCAAGCCCTGCAGGTTACAACTCGCATTCTCTGCAATTATTCCCACTGATACAACAGTGGCAAATTTTATGTGTTTTATAATAACAATTAATCATCGAGAGGAGAGAGATATTTTCCCGATTATGCCATTAGTCAGTCCTGGCCAGTTACACCTCCAGAAGCCAGGAGAGTGCCTCAGAAGCCACCTTCCAGAACCATGACTCCAAGAAGCCTTTTTCTGTCAGAGAGTGCGAAACCTGCAGGTGAAGCTGCAGCCTCGCCCCACGGGGACCCGCGCGCGGCTCACGGACTGACCCGGAGCTCCTCGGGCAGCCCCTTCCCAACTCTGCTGAGGGAGCAAAAATCCACCTGCAGCACCAGCACCATTTGGTCTGAGCCTTCAGGTTCATTCTATAGGTGCACTGACACCTGCTAATCCCATACTCTGGGTTTTCTGCTGCCTACACAATTTACAGCACACCTACACTGCTTGATCTTAGAACGGAATACTGAAGCTTTAGCCTTTATTTAGTGTCAAGAGCCTAAGGCTTTTATAATTACCAAATAAATCGGTATTTTGCCCCAACCAACACTAAGGACAGCACAGCAACCACCTACCAAAGCAACTGCTTCTACCCATCGCTGAGCGAAAGCAGCGCAAGCAGCTCCGCAAGGACCACACAACCCCCTCAACTGTACACACACCACAGTCGCTGTATGAAGAAACAATCAAAATTCCACACTCTGACAAACCATCTTTCGGAGAAACAGAAAACGGGCCGGGGCGGGGGGGGGGGAGAGGGGGGCATTCCCACGTACTCCACATCATCGGGTTAACCGGAAAGAGAAAACAGAACTAAAAGGAACCACCTCAAGTCTTTTCTGCGCAAGAAGTTGACCCTAAATATAAACGAGGGATTTTTTGTGTGTGTTCTATTTTTAGGAATCGTGGTTTTGGTGGCACACAGGTTCCTGATGGAGCTGAAGCGCTCTGCTCGCTGTAAAACCTCATCTGCAGAACCAGAGGTGAAGCGAAACCGTGGGATGCGGTGCCGCCGTCCCGCCCACGCACACGGCACCGCGCGGGGATCTACAGACCAGCTGCTCTGAATTTGGTTGTCTCCTCCCAGGGCTCAGACTAGTAATTTATCTACACTAAAAGACACGGATGAAACCGAAAGAGAAGTTTGAAAATATCTTCCCTGGCTGAACCAGGAGCATAGAGCGGAACACAGGCAGGCACGGGGCAGCGGGACCACAGCAAGGATGACAGCAGGGGCACAGAGAGACACCGTGGCCCCAGGCACAGCGCCCGCAGAAAGAAGCCTAGCTTGTCCAGACCATTGAATCGTGCACTGCTCGGACTAAACAAACCACAGAGTCCTTCCAGCGCGCTCTTACAGAGCGGAGCGATGCCCAAAGGTTGGGGGAAAAGACCTTTTTCCAAAGACCCCTTTGAAGCATTTCGTTCGACCCCGTCTGAACCTGGGGCGCAGCGCCCTGGAAGGAGAGTCGCTGCCGGCTGGTTAGCAGCTTGGCTTCAGGAGCTGCACTCCCGACTGCGCAGCCCCACAAGAACAGCAGCAGCAAAAATAAGGAGAAGCCGTTCTGGGAGAGTGGCTGCAGAAATACCGACGGGGGAAGCACAGGCCACACGTTCCCTCCAGCATGGCACGCGGCCTGGCACCAGGATGGGCAGCGCTGTCTCCCGATGCTTCCCTGTCCCTGCCGCTCCCTAGGGGAGAGGTAACGGTGACTGGGAAGAGTGGCCACCTCCCCACACCCCTCCTGTCACAGAGGCAGCCCCAGCACGGACAGGACTGAGACCTGCTCTCATCTCTTTTCTGACAGGGAGCAGGGGATCTCACCTTGCACGGACAACCCCCAGCCCTGATGGGTTGTGCCAAACACTGTGTGCCACTCCAGAGGCCAAGCAGCACTGGTGACAGCCAAGGTGGAAGTCTGCTCCTAGCAAGTCACAGCACCACAGACTGGTTTGGGTGAGAAGGGACCTTTCAAGCTCATCTGGTCCAACCCCCTGCAGGGAGCAGGGCCATCTGCACCTAGAGCAGGGTGCTCAGAGCCCCGGGCAACCTCCCCTGCAATGGTGCCAGGGATGGGGCAGCCACCACCTCTCCGGGCAGCCTGGCACAGGCTCTCACCACCCTCAGCAACAAAAATGTTTTCCTTCTCTCCAGTCTAAATCTCCCTGTTTCAGTTTCAAACCATCACCCTTGTCTTGCCTCAGTAGGCCCTGCTCAAAGGTCTGTCCCCATCTTTCTGACGGGCCCCTTGAAGTCCTGAAATGAGTAATAAATGGGTAATATCATTTAGCACCTGAAAGGCAGCACGAGGAGAGGAAATGGAAAGGAAGGAAACAAAGAAGAGCGGGGGCAGGCTGAGGGGCTAAAGGTGGCTGGAGCAGCAGAACCAGCCCTGATCCTGATCCTGAGCAGCCCTTCCAGCAGCTGATTCACTGCGGGAAGCACCACGCGCTTCTGCAGAGCCGCGCGGCCCGGGGAAGGCCGAGGGGTTTGGTACCGGCAGGACCGTCGCCTCCCGCACCTCGGGAGCGTTTCTAACGGGGCCGGCCGGCGCATACGGAGCAGGAACCCCCGGCGGCACCGCTCGCAGAAGCGGGGCCGTGGGCGGGCAGCGCGCTCCGCGGCCGGGCCTTCCCGGGTAACGCGACACCGGCACCGGAAGCGGCCGAGGGCTCCCGCCCACCGCGGCCCCGAGAAGGCGGCCCGGCCGCGAGCACCGGAGCCGGGCCGCTCACCCGCCGCTCCGGGAGAGGCCCGGGAGGGACCCGGCGGGGCTCGGCGCGGCTCCTTACCTGCGGGCGCGGCGGTCGCGGCCCAGGGACAGGCGGTCGGAGAGGCGGCCGAGCAGCGCGGCCAGCCCCAGGCGGCCCCGCGGCAGCCAGGCCGAGAGCCGCCGCCACAGCGCCGCGCCCCCCGCCGCCGCCGCCATCGGCCCCGCGCGCCTTCCGCTTCCGGCCGCTGCCATGGCGACGCGCGCGACCCGCCCTTCCGCTTCCGGGCCGTCGCGGTCCATGTGCCCCTTCCCCGGCCCCCCGCCGAGCGGCCGCTGCCAACGGGAGGTCGCTGCTGGCGGGCGGGGGTCGCCGCGCACCCCTGGGCCCCGCGCGTGTGAGGCCGTGTCACGGTGCAGCCCGAGCCCCGGGAACTCGGTCGCCGTCCCGGCGGTTTCAACACGGCCCCCCTCCTCCCCCCCGTCCTTCTGGGCGAACCCGGCCCCGGGGTCGCGGCTCCTGCCCGCGGCGGAATCGGCGTTTGTCTCCCCCCGCCCGTCCCTCCTCGGTACCCCCACCCCGGGGACGCGCTCGGTGCACGGCCACGGAGGGAGCGCCGGTCCCCGCCCCGTGCTTCGCACAGCGGGAAGGGCGAGGCGGAGCCTCCGCGGGGTGCGGGTCCCGCCGCCGTGCCCGCCACAGCCACGTTTCTGCCGCCCAGTCCCGGCTGCGGGCAGCCCGGCCCGCCCCGCTCCCCGCCCCGGCCCGGCCCCCGTTTCGCCACTCCCGTCCCCGGCAGCGCTCCAGAGCTCGTTTGCATTGCAGACCAGCTGCTTCACCGCAGCCTCACTTCCCAGAACTGCTCCTCTGGTGTTTATTCCTGACTGGCAAAGGCAGCGGCGGCCGCGGCAGCTCCTCCAGGGCAAATTAAACTATTTAAAATAAAACTCACTGACAAAGTCTGGTTTGTTTTCGAGGCCGAAACTGACAATGGCCAAACTAAAATGCAAAGAAACCAGGTGGGCAAAGGGGTCCCGGGGCACCAGTCGCTGCCCACTCAGCCAGGCTGGGCACGCTCCTCTCCCGGGGCACCGGCACCGGCACCGACTGCCAGGCCCAGGCCAGGGCAGAGGGACGAGGAAAACCCCTCGGGACAGAGCCTGCTTCCCCCCCGGGGGGCACCCAGCCGGAGAAGGGGCGCCGGCCCCGGCTGCTCGGTCTCGGAGCGGCTCCCCACCGGCCCGCAGACGGGCACCCCGGCCCCTGCCCCTCTGCAGCGCCGGGTGCCAAAGACCCAACCACACGGAGCATCCCAGGGCTCCCGGAGCCAGCGCTGGCCCCAGACGCCGACCACAGGCACCGTCGGAGCCACCGCCGCCTCCATCGTCCCTCGCCACCCGCCTGGGAGCAGGGCTACAGGGGAAGTGGCCGAGCCGCTGCTGACCCGGCCGGCACAGCCTCGGGACAGGATTCGCCCCATATTGTCCTCAGATGTGTAGGTCGAGGGGGTTTTTGTTCCCCGCTGTCTCGTGGGAAGAGCAGCCGGGCACGTTGTACGTGGAATAAAGGCCGGTGACACGCGGCTGCCCCGGGCACGGCGGCAGCCCCCGCTCCGCTGCACCCGCCGGCCGGGCAGAAACCCGCCCCTCTGCCCGCCGGGACCCAGGTGCCCCCCAGGAGAGGCGGGGGGGCGGGGGGAGAGCTTCGCAGAGCCCTCCAGGGGCACCGGCATCCCCGGTCCCAGCTACCGCCCCCCCGCCGCGGGCAGGACTCCCGCCCGGGTCAAAGTGCCCCGAGGGGGCTGCGGCCGCTCTGCCTGGGGAGGGTCCCGGGGCTGCCCTCGCCCCCGCGGCCGGGGAGGGGAGGGGAGGGCGGGGGGGGCCGCGGCCGGGACTCTCCTCTTCTTAGAAGGAAAGATCGTGCCGGGGAGCGGGGGGGG
>JANVCC010000127.1:422404-440807 GCA_025345505.1 Todiramphus chloris collaris | reverse complement strand
GGGGGGGGGCGGCCGCGCTGCCCGGAATGGGCCGGCGGCGGCTGGCGGCGGGCCGGGCCGGGCGGGGCGGCGGGAGGGCGCCGGCAGCGTTACAAGAAGCCGCGCAGTTCCAGGAACCCGAGGGCGGGCTCTGCGCCCGCTATAAGAGGCCTCCCCGGGCGGCCCCGGCAGCTCCGCCACCGCCCGCCGTCGCACGCCGGTCCCGCCGCCACCGCCGAGACCGGCTCCGGCAACCGAGCCCCAGGTACGGCGCTGCCCGGGACGGGACGGGACCCCGGCAGGGGGGAGGCGAGGACCGGGGTGTCCCGCGGGGAGGACCCGCCCGGCACCGGGGATGCCGGTGGCCCGGGAGGGCAATGGCTGGGGGCCAGGGGTGCGGTGCCCCCCGGGGAGGGGGATAGCCGGGGATGCCGGTGCCCCGGGAGGGCGGTAGCAGGGGATGCCGGTGCCCGCCGGTGAGTGAGGTAGCCAGGGACCGGCGGATCGGATGCAGCGCGGCGAGGGGATAGCCGGGGCCGGGGGATGCAAGTGCCGCGCGGCGGAGGGCGACAGCCCGGGACCGGGGATGCCGGTGACCCCGGGGGACAGTAGCCGGAACCGGGGATTCCGATGCTCCCGGGCAGGGAGCGCCGGGGAACGGGGGGTGCCGTGTCTGACGGCCGTCTCTGCCGCAGGTGATGGTGTAGCAGCGGCTGCTCCCGCAGCAGCACCCCGAGCGTGCAAAGCTGGCTCCCTGCGCCATGGTCACCCACAGCAAGTTCCCCGCCGCCGGGATGAGCCGCCCCCTCGACACCAGCCTGCGCCTCAAGACGTTCAGCTCCAAGAGCGAGTACCAGCTGGTGCTGAACACCGTGCGCAAGCTGCAGGAGAGCGGCTTCTACTGGAGCACGGTGACGGGCGGCGAGGCCAACCTGCTGCTGAGCGCCGAGCCCGCCGGCACCTTCCTCATCAGGGACAGCTCGGACCAGCGGCACTTCTTCACCCTCAGCGTCAAGACGGAGTCGGGCACCAAGAACCTGCGCATCCAGTGCGAGGGTGGCAGCTTCTCCCTGCAGAGCGACCCTCGCAGCAGCCAGCCCGTGCCCCGCTTCGACTGTGTGCTCAAGCTGGTACATCACTACATGCCGCCCGCGCCTTGTGCCGTCCCCGAGCAGCCGGGGGGAACGCTGCACCCCAAGCGCACCTACTACATCTACTCGGGCGGAGAGAAGATCCCCCTGGTGCTGAGCCGCCCGCTTTCCTCCAGCGTCTCCACCCTGCAGCACCTCTGCCGCAAGACCGTCAACGGGCACCTGGACTCCTATGAGAAGATGACTCAGCTGCCAGCTCCCATCAAGGAGTTCCTGGACCAGTACGATGCTCCCCTCTAAGGGACCGGCAGAGAGAAGTTACATGCTACAAGCACAAGAGCAGGGGACAGACACAACGCCCCGCCAGCATGGGGACAAGCAGGGCACGCCAAGCCTCTCCCTCCAGAAAGGAGAGGAGAGGGACTGGGGCGAGCCGCCATGGGCCCAGGGCTGTGGCCAACACAGCCTGGCACCCTTGGTGCTGGGGGTACCCCCGAGGAAATGCGACACCCCCTCTCCATGAGAAAGGAGACTGCTCCGGTCAGACTGTGGATGTTACAGTGTGCTCAGTACGGAGGCCTCCCCGCTGCGCCTGGGGAGAGCCTGTTGGCAAAGCCTCTGGGGGCTTGGGAAGCCAGGATGGCACCCGTGGCATGGGGGGAAAATGCATCTCAGCAGCTGCGTCCCCGCTGCCATGACGGGACCACACCGGGGGTGTCCTGGTGAGAGCTCCCTTCTGCCACCAGAGCATGGAAAGCGCTGGAGCCCAGCTAGTGCCTGATCACTTTTCCTCCGTTTTAAGGGGAAAGTGCTTTTTTTCCCATACTGTACTTTACCTCTTGCTGCCTCCTTGTGGGTGGAAGCTCCTTTCACACCAGGCCCCAGGCTTGGAGGTTGCTGCCTTCTTCCCCTTGTTGCCATTTTCCAGGGGACTAAGCCTTAATACTCTCCCTGTCCCACGGCCTGGGTTACTACACATTGTTTGGTGACGCTGCGCGATAAGTGTGCTGGTGACGTGCCGTGAAGCCAGAGGGGAAACTGTGGTCCTGACATCACTGAGTCCCACGAGAATGCGTCTGCAAGGAGCACCCTGGGACCCGGTGCTGCCGCTGGACCGTTAACTCCTGAGCATCTCACCCCACCTCTGCCCGGCCGCTCCCCGCAGCCCCCGGCCACGCTGTTCCGCAGGGACACTGGTTCCGCAGGAACACAGCGGGAGGATCCCCTGGAGCTCACCGTGTCGTCTTGAGAGTGCTTTTCTGTGTCTGCCCAGAGAAGCGGTTGGGGTTTTCTGGTTTTTTTTTTTTTAAACCGAAGGGATGTTTACAGGCCAACGTGAATCACTGTCTTTTATAAAGATTCCATCTTCACCTCCAGCCTCGAGGGCTGAGCAAAACCATGCTTGAAAATTCAACCAAAACAAAACTCAGATGAAACTTTGCACATATTTATATTTATATTCAGAAAGGAAATGTTTCCATAATTTATAATAAAGAGCACTATTTTTTAATGAAAAACTCCAGATCTAGTTTGTTTTCTCCCTGCACCCCCGAGGCTGCTCGGGCCCCCCAGCATGACGCACGTCCCTTCCCGGCCGCTGCCCTCGCTGCGACGCCAGGATGGTGTTTACACCATGTAAGCGCCGGCTTCCTGGAGCCACTCTCGGTGCCGGGGTGATCCCGCCGCGGTGACTCAGAGCCTGGCGTGCGTAAGCGCTGCCCCGACGAGCACTCAGGTATGTCCGAGCCCCACGACCTCGCTCCCTTGGCCGGCCGAGCCACGAGGCGCTGCGGGGACAGGGCCTCTCCTGCCTCCGGGCACGTGGAGCAGCCACCAACGGTCCCTGGACGGCGGGACGCGTGGGGTTAGAAGAGGGTGTGTGGAGCTTCTCCTGCGAGCAGAGGGGGTGTGGGGTCGGGGGTTAAGCAGAGGGGCTGAGGTCCCGCTCACCCCCACGGCACAGAGTTGAAAGCTGCGTCCCCAGGCCAGCGGGGCTGTCCTGGGCAGACCTCCACGCACCAACCCCCAGCCCGCCCCGGAGCAGATGCCTGAGGGAGGCTACAGGAGGAGGAGGGAGAACATGTCCCCTGGGGGTCTCCCAGCCCCCAGCAGCACTTGCCCCCTACTCTTGCCTCCCGCAGAGGCACCAGCTGTGAGGGGGTGAACCAGGCATGGGAATAAACCCACACCTCTGGCTGCCGCGGGGTGAGCACGATGCCCAACTGGAGAGCTGTGTCCAGGGCGGCATGAGGGGAACTCCTGGGAGGGGGCCAGACCCCTGCAATCCCACGGAGCCCCTGGCAGCAAAGAACAGACTGTGCCCAGATGCCCTGTGCTTCACAGCCCCCCCAGCCCTGCACCGTGGGCATCATGCCGGGCACCATGCACCACACTCCCACCTGGGGATCCCCAGCCACTGGAAAAAAGGTTCCCTTAGGAATTGCCCCGGAGCAGAGGGATGGTGGATGTGCCCGCTCAGGCCACAGGCATGGCACAGTCCCAATGACTATTCTGGTGCTTTACTCTGGGCCCGTGGCTCATGGGCTGCCAGGAAGTGCCGCGTGGCCTGCCCGGGCACCCGCCAGAGCTATGTGAGGAATGTCCATGTGCGAGGGTGGCCGCCCGCCAGGCCCTGCCGAGGCACATCCCCAACATCAGGGCTCCTGGCAGCACCGGCGACTCCCGGCCTCATGCCCGGTAACGGGGTGGGAGCAGCACCCTGGCACTGAGCAGCCCCCACCAGCGGGGAGCACCTGGGGAGGGACCTGGAGCGTTACAGCGCTTGGGCAGAACAAGGCACAGCAGGGGATAGGGAACCCGGGCCCTGGGGGTCCTGAGCACCCCCAGCCCCCCTGGCAGAGTGAAGGGGTTGGCAGCACCCTGCCATGGGGCAGCATGGTGATGCTGTCCTCTGGGGAGGGTGGCCAGGCTGCCTGCAGCAACACCCCTGGCCAGACTCCAGCTCTCTCATCCTTGCAGGAATGGCTCTGGCTTCGCCGCTTCCCAGCAGGGCCTCGGGTACCGTTTGGGGGCCTCTTCTCTCCCACTCAGGCCATGGCGGTGCTGCAACCCGCTGCTGAGTCGAGAGTCCGGGAAGCTTCACCAGCCCCATGGGTTTCTTGGAATAAACCCAACCTCGCGGCAGCGGTGACGCAGCGGACAGCGGGCAAATCCCTGCTGAAGGTTTCACAAACCTCTTGCCTTCTCCGAGCGGACTTAGCCCCGCGTTTCGTAAGCGGCCAATCAAGCATGTCACAGGCAACCAGTTCCCCTCTGCCCCGTGCCTGGGGCGGGCTGAGCAGAGGCTTCCTGGACGGGGAAGGTGTTCTCAGCAGGAATTAGACCCTGTCGCTACCTGGTGGTGCCAGGAGCAAGATGGGAAACAGGGCACGAGCACAGGGGGCCAGGAGCAGGGCTGAGACACAGTGGTCCTGTGGCTCCCCCCAGGACCAGGCAGCAGGGGCTGGGGCTGCCCATCGAGTAGGGACCAGACAGGAGATGCCACAGCCCCACTCACCCTGAGACCTGGCGCTCACCTTCCTGGCCAGGAGCACTTGGGCAATTGGTTGGCAACCCCAGAGAGAGACTCAGGGCAGCCTGAGGACCAGCTGGCAGCTGGTGGGCACAGCGAGCCAAGCTGGGCAGCCCAAGAGCTGAGCAGGGCACTTGGCCTCCTCACTGTGTTAAGCCAGCCCTGGGAGAGACCGGGCACAAGCACAGACACTGGCACAGTACCCTGCCAGGCAGCAGCACCAGACCCTGTCCTCCCCATGATGGATGGACAGCACATTGCTGGAGGCTGAAGATGCCCATGAGCTCCCTTCAGTGCTGGGGCTGAAACTGGCACTGGGATGGGATGGGACAGGATGGGACAAGATGGGATGGGAAGGGATGGGACAAGTTGCCCAGGAGCTCTGCTCTGCCTGCCCTGAGCATGAATGCCCCAAACCTGGCACAGCTGTCCCTGCCCCTCCCAGGGCACCACCTTCTCCACCCCGCGATGGTGGCCATGCAGAGCAGGGCGAGACCAAACACAGTCTGCGAAAGCGAACAGTGCCACACGAGACCGCGCCGAGGTGCTGGGGCACAGGCGGGTGGTTGGGCAGGGTCAGGCAGCTGCTCCACCGCCCCTGGGACCCCCAGCGTGCCCCAGCTCGGCCTCCCTAGTGGGGCATGGGGCGGCTGCCAGTGATTCCCACCACCCTGCCGGCCTGTTACTGGCACACGAAGGAAGTGTCCACCAGGATGGTGAACCCAGATCCTGCAGGGTCAGGGGGTGCAGGAAGCCTGCTCGGGTGCGTACCAGCATCTGCAGACCCAAAAACAGGAAACAACTGCAGCCTGCGATTGTCAGAGCCCCAGGCAGCGCAGACGGGGGGCTCGGCTGGGCACTGGGGCTCTGCTGCGGGTACCCCAGCCACAACAAAGTCTGGCGAGGCACAGCCTCACCCATGGGGAGCAGGGCAGACCCACAAGGGCAGACCAGCCCCACATGGGACCAGCAGCCTGGCCCCAGTCGCTAGTATGAAGAGAGCAGCGGCCACGCCAGGAGGGGACCTTCCTGCGCAGAGCAGTCTTGTCCCATCTGGGACACACCGGTGGGGCGGGTAGGCAGGGCGGGCAGCAGTGCAGGCACCAGCCCTGTGCCAGCCCATCCGAGAGAGCACATGGGAGAGGCACCCGTGAGGCCAGACATGACCCCCAGCCTGTTGCGGGAGGGAAGTGGCACCGCGTGGGGCACCCTAGGGGTGTCCCCCTGGGCTGTCTGGGCTGTCACCTAAGGGGCTGGTCACCCACCACTCCTGTCCTTGCCCCTGGGACTCGTTTGTGAGCCTCAGGAAGGTGGCAGTGAGCAGCAGCACCGGCACTGCCGGGGTGGCAGAGCCAGGCAGGGATCTCGCCGCAAACACCCCAGCCTCGTGGGACACTCCTCGCGCACTTCCTCCTGCCTCGGCTCCACAGCGCCAGGACGTTCCCACATCCACCGCCACGTTTCCCAGTAGGATGCAGGAAAGGGCTGTGCAGCAGCCGGGGACTTACTGTAAATGGCACCACCTGCTCCTTACATGGCAATTCCTCCGCTGGCCGGGGCCACGGGGACAGTTGGGAACAGGGATTGAGACATCTGCTCCCCGGACTGCTGCCGGGAAGCACAGCTCCAGCTCTGTGGCACTGCCCAGGGCTGACACCAGCTGCCCTGGCTGTGAGCTCGGGTTGGGAGATGGCTCCCTGAGCTGGAGGAGGAGTGGGGCTGTGCAGCCCTGCAGCTCCATGTCCCCAGGGCCTACAGAAGTCCCCTGGTCCCACAGCATCCCCTTGTCATGCCCCTCTGCCCCGGGCAGGCACAGGCAGCAGGGCCCTGTGGTGTGGCACAAGGTCCCTGGCAGGGGCTCAGCTGGCAGTGGCAGCCGATGGTGACCCAGTGACCCATCCCAGCGCTGGTGTGCAGGAGGCACAGCCTCAGTGGTCGCAGGGGCTTCCCCGAGCCCCTTCACCACGTGCCTGACCAGGCCCTGGATCTTGCCGGCGTGGGCAGGGCTGGGAGCGGGCGGGGAGCAGGAGGTGGCAGCGGGAGCCCCATGCCCGGTCCAGGGTGTATTTTGGGCTGCAGACGAGCCGGGAGGCCTGTGTACGTCCCCATGGAAACCCCTCTCTGTTGCTGCTCCTCCAGCCAGATCCGCAGCCAGCTCGGAGGGAGCCAGCAGCTGTGGATTCCTCACTCCTTCCATCAGCAGCTCCACGGGGCTGCTCTGCCCCGGCCCTCCCGCTCCACAGCCAAATCCACCAGCTCCCCACTCCCCATCGCCCATCGTCCATCACCCATTGCCCACTGCCCACCGCCTGGGCAGGGGTCTCGCTGCCCTTCCAGCCAGCGCTGCGCTGGCCTTTGGGAGATGCAGACCCTTCTCCCTCCCCGCAGGACCCTGCGAGGGAGCAGCGTCTCCCACTGCCCACAGTCCCTGCCTGCCTGGGGCTCGGTCCTGCACCCCGAGACCACCAGCCACGGAGCTGGACAGAGCTCTGCTGCCCAGGCAGAAGTGGACGTTCAGGGTGGAAACCCCCCCCCCGCCCCGGAGCGTTTCCACAGCCCGAGAGGAAGTTTTCATCCCGGCAGCAGCAGCTGGAGCCCGAAGAAAGTCTTGACATTTCAGAGGAAGGTTTCAAACAAAGCCGCGTTGCTGTGGCAATGGCAGCCTGCGGCCCCCCCGCCCCGTCCGCAGATGGGGACGCGGCCAAGGTGGAGGCAGCAGCAGCCCAGGGCTCTTGGTGCTGGAGCTGCTGGGAGGGTGGGCATCCGTGGGCCACGTCCTGCAGCTGCAGCCCTGCCCCTGTGCTGGGGCTGTAGGGTCCCGCTGCCCAGGGTGGCAGGGGGTGCTGGCATACGGGCAGAGCCTGGCCCGTGCCCTCCGTGGGGTCAGCCCTCTCCCAAACCCCAGCCAGCAACCTCTGCTCTGGCCCATGCTGCTCTTGCACCTGCATTTGCAGGGAGCAGCAAGGTGCCTGCCACCACCATCGTCACTGCTGGGCATGGGCACGCCGACGGCACGTCATGGGAGGTCCCCGTGGGTGCTCTGGGCTGCGGGCTGCCAGCTGCCTTGGATGTGTTTGCCCAGCACCACAGTGCAGAGTCCTCAGATGACTCTGACAGAGCAGCCGTGGGCAGGTGCCAAACCCCAGCCCTGGAGCATCCCTTGGCCTCCATCAGCCCTGGCCTTGGCTCTGGCCCCGGCACAGGAGCAGGCAGCGGCAATGCCGCACGCACGGCTGGGGACGCAGCTCCTGGACCTGGGACCCTGTGTCCATGGGGCTGGTGCTGTTGGTCCCAGCACGGCCCTGCCCACCTGCCCCTTCCTCACTGGTGCACAATGCAAGGGCACCCAAAGGTCACCGCAGGCCTGGTGGTCTCTGCCCATCCCATGGGTCCTGGGGCCCATGAGCAGCGATGAGCTCCAGCCTATGTTGGCCAGGCTGGGGGCAATGGGCGGAGGTGAGAAAGGACAGGGTGTGCAGCTGGCAGAGGGCACAGCTGGAGCAGATGTTCCCTAGAAGGACCCAAGGGCCCCGTCTCAGCATTTAACGAGTGGGAATGGGAGCGAGCGCTTTACTGTAATTCCGGCAATTACATTGTTCATCCTTGGCAGCCGACGCCACTTGGTGTCCAGCGCCATGGGATCACGATAAGCCACCTGGCACAGAGACTTGGCAGCGTGCCGTGCCGCCGGGCAGCCAGCCAAGGCAGGGTAATAAAGGGCTGCAAAGCGAGGTGTGAGGTACGGTAAAGGGCCCACCCCAGGAGTTCCTGGCACTGGCACAGCCCCAGCACGCAGGTGGCTGGGGGGTGCCTGCTGAGCCCACAAGACCAGGGATCCCCAGCCCTGCATCTCCAGGGAGTGGAGCTGCTGTCCGGCAGCCCGGCAGCCTCTCTGCGCTGCAGCAGCCCCTGTGCCCGCCCAGCCTTGCTGGGGTGCTGGGCTGGAGCTGTCGGTGGCAGGATGCTGGGAATGCTTGGGGCAGGGAGGTGCCAGAAGGCAGGAGGGGAGACCCCACTCACTGGGTGCAGGATGGGGCAGAAGCTGCACTTGATGACCTGTCACCCCTGGGGTGTCTGGACCCACAGCCCGCATCTCCCCAGCCCTGCATGCCCATCGCTGCCTCCACGCGGGCACTGCCCCCGGCTCTTTCCCTGCATTGCCTGCCCTGTCCCAGCTGCCACATCTGCTGGGTGGTCCTCGCCAGTGCCCAGAGCCGTGCGGGAGCAGGGGACAGTTGGCACCCAAGGGACGGGAGTGTGAGCCCTGCTGAATCATCACTTTGCTGTTCTCGTTTTTCCATGGTGCTGTTGTGCAGTTTGCTGGAAGCCAGCTCAGAGCCATGACTAATCTGTTCTCAAAACAAGCACAGAGCAAGCAGGGAGGTTTGTGCAAACCCGCGGGGAAGGGAGGCTGAATCACGGCGCGGGGCTGGGGGAGGCAGCAGCCGGGAGCAGCTGGGAATGCCCAGCCACAGAGCAGCCCTGCGGGCAGCACCTGCATGGGGCGGGCACAGCGCGGGGCTGGGCAGGGGCAGCCAGAACCCCCGGCCTCCCTGGCATCCCCTTGCCGTGCGGCGGGGCCGGGGCATGGGCAGCGTGCTGGGGCGGGGGGCAGCAGGCAGGGCAGGCAGGCGTGGGCCGTGGCAGTGGGAGGTCGCCAGGGTCGGGGTTTCCACCCTGGTCGTTTCTGCCCCCCAGGGAAGCCGCCGGCCAGGGAGGCCGGGGAAGGAAGCACAGGAGTTTGCTGTCCGGAATCGGGCATCCATTGATTTGCTGTTATTAAAACCAGAGCTGCTGTCGGGAACGCTGCAGCCTGGCTGCCCTCGCACGCGCTTCCTGGAAAGGGCCGTCCCGTGTACCCTTGCCCATGGGGGACAGTGCCCCCAAAGCACCTGGCTGTGGCACTGGTCCACGCTGGGTTTGGCTGGCAGATGGGGCAGGGGAGGCCCCTGCTGGGACAGGAGATGGGGAGTCAATTCTGCGCTAGCACTCACCACTCCATTGCCCAGTAATGCTCAGCCCCCATCACCCCCAGCCCTTCTCAGCTCACCCAGCATCCCCAGTGCTGCCCGTGGGGCTCAGGGTGTCCCTGGCACACCATGGAGGATGCTGGTAGCGGCCAGGGAGCAATGGTACCGCTGCTCCTTTCGCCTGCAGGGCTGAGAGTTTACTGGAGAGGCAAAGTCATCGCTTCCAGAGGGGATGAATCACCCCTGTCAGGAATTCTGCCCGGGGGCTTTTCTGTAAGAGAGTGGAATTTCGACATGCTTGGTGCCCTCCTGGCCTGCGGGTCCCTCCTTGCACAACCTCCCACCGGGGTTCCTTTTCCCAGGCCTGGACCCGTGGCCACAGCAGCTGCCCAGGGGCACAGGCACAGCGCCCTGGCGGGGAGGGTCACAGGGCCCTGGCAGCCACCGGAGCTGGCAAGGGGGCCAGGACAAGCCCAGGTTCCCAGCATGATGCAGGTGCCCCCACCCGCAGAGCTGCACACCCTGGTGCCCTGCATGGCCATCCCAGACACGAGCTGGTCCCCACGGGGCCGTGGGCTCACCGGTGCTGTCTGTGCTCAGCACCACACGGTCGCAGATGCTGTCAGGCTGTCGCCACGGCAGTCGGATGCATTTCAGAGCCCCCAGCTGCTCTCGTCCCCACAAGAAAGTGCCAGTGGAGGGGAAGCAGTGGGTCCCAGTGCAACGAGGGCACCCACCTCAGCAGCAGCAGCTTCCCTCTGCCCCAGCTGGGCACATCCACCCCCATGAGCAATGGCAGCACCCCAGACTGCTGGGAGCAGAGTGGGGGATGCTGGTGGGGCAGAGGCGTCTGGATGTGGGTAGAAGGGCAGCTCTGACAGACACTTGCCTGCTGGCCCTGCTGCCATCCTAGTGCCATCCTGCTGCAGGGTCCCTGAGAGGGGATGCTGATGAGCAGGGGGGACACCACTGCCCCAGGGGTTGCCCAGCATGGGCTGCTGTGGTCCCCGGGCCAGCCTGCAGCTGGAGGGGAGGCGGGAAGGCGGCCGAGAGCCAGGGCTTTCCCAGCAGCCAGCGGTGACCCTGCAGGAGTCTGGTTGGTTGGTGAGGCTGTGCCAGGACTGGGGTTTCTCTCAGTTTCCACACACACCAGAAACTCTTTTTCAGAGTGAGAGCAGAGGGGTTTCTTAATAAGGGGGGAAGCACGCCCAGAGCAGGAACTGAAACGTCACCTTTGCGACTGGCGGCTCTTCCCCAGGCCAGCTGCCTGGTGCAGCCTCACTGCTCTCCTGACGTCTTTCCAGTAAAGGGGGCTGTCGGAGAGGGGCTGCCCCTGCCCCACACGCAGCCCAGCCATGCCCACAGCGTGGCCCTGCTCTCTTCAGCATCCCACTGCAGCCCTGGTTTGCACAGGCTTGTCCCCTGATCCCCCTTGATGGCCTCCCCAGAGCCTCAGCCTCACCCATCCCCACGGAGCCCAGCCCCACAGCCCGCTCCTGCACTCAAAGCCTCTACTGTCCAACCCGCCCACTGCCCCTGGGCTCTGCCTCGGGCTCTGCTGGCACTCAGGGACAAGGTGGCACGCTCACAGGAGAGGTGAGGGGGCTCAGACAAACCCTCCGGGCGGACAAAGCGGGCAGGAGCCCCTGTGAGTGAAAGTGAGAGCCAGGCTGGGCTGCGGGCACAGCAGCTGCACCGTGGCAGGGACGGGCTGCGCCAGTGCCGCCAACCAACGGTCCCGCGGGTGAGAGGGCAGAACAGCCCGGCTGCTCCCAGCCCCGCACGGCCCACGCCGCTCAGGAGAGTGCATCACTGGGGAACCGGAGACAACAGGTCCTGCTTCCCAGTGCCTCCTGTCCTGGACATGGGGCTGCTGGGAGAACACAGCGTGAGAGCCCATTCCCAGGAGGCCCTTCTCAATGCAGATCTCCTCCACACCCTGCTCCTGGCATCCCAGTGGGGCACAGCCAGTGTCCTGGTGGGGAAGGGATGGTCACTCTGGGCAGGGCATCCCAGCACTATGTTGGGACCGCAGGACTCGCGGCCTTTGCAGCCTCCCCGCACTGGCAGCAGCCGGGCACATCCTCTGCGGGCAGCTTCGGTGCAGCGTGCCCACGCGCAGGCCCTGCTGCCACGGTGCTGCTTCCCGGCAGGGGCCAGCCCCGTGCAGTGGCCACCAGCCACAGCCGCGGCGAGGCTTCCCAGCGGGCTGCGGCATTTGCCTGCCCTGCTTTGCATGCCTGAGGCTGCTGCCGGACGGGGGGACGGGGTGCATGGCTTGTCTGCTGTGGGGGGCACAGCTGCAGCCCCCACCCCGAGGCAGGGCAGGCAGTGGGGCAAAGCTGCCCCTGCCCCAGCACTCTGAGTGCCCAGCAGCCTCTCTCGGTCCAGGGAAAGAGTGGTGGGAGTGAGGGGAAGGATCAGGGCACAGTGGGACCTCGGCTGTGGGAAGCTGCTTTATTTTGCTTTAGACTTTTTGCCGTTCCTGGAAACAAACAGCTGAGGGGCCGCTCTGTCCTGCCTGCTGGGAAGCAGCCACAGCCCCCTCAGCCCCCTCGGCCCCCGCCCCTCTCAGCCCTGCCAGGATGCTCTGCACCCAGGGGCTGCCTGCGACTCCTCGCCCAGCAGTGCTCCCACAGGGCTGACCTGCCAGCACAGACAGCCCCCAAACCTGGGAGCTTCTCGTTCAACCACGCCGAAACCAGGGAACATTTCCATCTCCCTGTCACAGAGCAACCCCTGCCCTGCAGGCTGGGATGGATGAGCTCGGTCCCCTCCGCTGGGAGCCTGCAGGCTGTGGTCCCGCACGGTGAGGCTGAGCAGCCCCATCCCAGCGAGCCCCACGCATTAGCACCAGGTTGATTTATAGAAATCCAATGACTGGGGCTGCCAGTGCCTCCTGCCAAACCTCATTAACGGCTGGCCTGGGAGCAAGGCAAACAGCTCGTGCAGCAACAAGGAAATCCTTGTTTAAGCATTTCTGGACATGCAGGGCCCTTCCCCTCACACCCCAGGGGAAGAGGAGGGGGAGGTGCAGGCCACAAGCCCCAAGCTGGCACCACTTTGGCAGACATGAAGAAAGAGACGCAAGGGGACACAGCGGGGTCTGCACAGGGAAGGACCCCCTGGGACGAGCTGCGAACCAGGAGGGAGCAGGAAGCCCCAGAGACACAGAGCGGGGCAGAGGGCTCCGCGCTGCAGCACCGGGGTCTGCACTGGTAACCGATGGGACGTGGGGACACTGGAATGCCAACAATAGGTGACCAAGGGCTGGCTCAGAAGGGCAGCACTGCTCAGCTGATAGCTTCAGACAGCCGAGGGGCCTCGTGGATCATTCCTCCCCCTCTGTCCAGGACCATCAGCTGGCCCTGCCCATGCTGTCCCATGCCGTGCTGTGGGGCAGAGCTCTGCCAGGGCTGGCTGGGGCTGTCCTAGAAAGATTCTCCAGAGCAGCCTGTGCAGAACAGCATGGAATCAGCTTCTGCATGGGACTAGGGCAGGATCCTGCCTCCCTCTTGGTGCCCCCTGCTCCCACCCACGGTGGGTTCCCTGCACAAAGTGCTGGTCATGGCTGTACGCAAGGCTGCCAGGAGGCTGTGGGAGCTGGCACTGGCATACCTGCCCCATGGCAGGCAGGGGCACTGGCACAGCTGGCCCACAGATCTGGCAACGTCGAGCTCCAGAGCAGCCTCAGCAACCTGCATCCGCCTGCCCCATGTGTGGCTCGGGATCTATTTCATCATCTGGAGAAAAGCATTTACTGCCAATAAACGGGCTAATTAATTCTCCTCAAAGACCTCTCAATTATTCATCTTGGGCCACAGAGAAAACAATTACAGCACTTACCTCAGCCTTGGCTAGGCCAGTGCAGCAGCCAGCGTGGGGCCAAGGCTGGCGGCAGGCACAGCTCAGAGCACAGAGCCCCAGAACCCAATGCCCATCCAGCCCCAGGTTTTCCCACCCTGTAGGATCAGCACCATGGAGCTCTGGAGAAGGGGTGTCAAGCCAGCACAGACCCCCAGCCCAGACTTGTCACCAGAAGCAGTGTTCTCCCAGGATGCCACCAAGAGGCACCCTGCAGCACCAGGGTTGAGGAGCAAGGGGACCTACCCAGCCCCCTGCACGGTTCCTCACCTCAGGGTCCCATGGGTCTAACCCCAACCTGCTCATGCACAGACAGCGCTGCTGTGCCCCACCCTACACAACAGCATTTTGCTCCCTCCTTGCCTCCCACTTGCAGTGGACTCCTCTCCCCATCCTTGCTGAGCCGCCATCCAGGGACACACAGCTCGGAGCTGAGGCCAGGCCCAGCCATGGGTGCCCATCACAAGCTGGGGCTGGAGCTCTGTGCCCCAGGCGCTAGCTCCCACCGCCACCCAGCCCCATGCAGCACATGGCTCCTGCTCAGACAGACACAAACAGGACCGCATCCGGCCTGGGGACCCGACCCCCAGCTGCTCCTCTGCCCCACTGCCCCGGGGACCAGCCCGTTCTGGGGTGCCCCTTGCAGAGGGTTTTTTTTTCCCACACGGTTCTCAGACTCCTTGGCCCTTGGGATGCTCCTTCTGCCCCGCGGCAGGGTTGGGTCCCAGCTACCTTTGCCCTGTCAGCTGCACCTTGAGAAGGAAAACCCCCGGCACCACCAGCACTGCCAGCTCGGGGGGTCCCTTTCCGTGGGGCGGTCGGACCCCACCAGGGTGGGATGCGGTCGCAGAGTCCCCCCCGGAGCCGGGGTCCGTGTCCGTTCTTTCCTACCCACCTCCGCTGCGCACGGCGGGTCAGGCTGCCCCCGCACCGTCACCCCGACACCCCCGGGACCGCCTCGGTCCCCCGGGGCACGGGAGCACCGCTGACCCAGGGCGAGGAGCCCGAGCGGGGGCTCTGCGGGGCGCCGAGTGCCGGTCGCGGAGCCCCCGGCCGGGGCAGCGGCGGGGGTCCGGGCCGGGAAGGGTTAAGGGCGGCCCGCGCCCCCCCGGCGGCCGAGGGGCGGGCCTGTCGGGAAGCCGGGATTTCTGCGGTGGTTTTACTGGAAAAGTTGTTGCCGGCGGAGGGAGGGGTCACCCGAGCAGCCCCGGCAGGTTGGGGACGGGGGGAGTGGCTGGCCCCGCGCCTCCCGCCAGCTCCGCGGCCCCGGGGGCCGGCAGCGTCCACCCGGCCCCGGGTGCTGGACCGGCCGCGGGGCTCGCTGCCGGCACGGCCGGGACCGAGCACACGGAGGGAGGCCTCCCCGGCACCCCCAGAGCTGCCCCTGCCCGCGGTTCCCGCCACCGGGGCCAGGACATCCCCGGGCAGCCTGTGGACCGGGGCTGCCAGCGGCCTCCCGCCCAGGGGCTCTGCCACCGTGTCCCACGGGCACCGACCGGCCCCGGAGCGCAGCGCTGGCAGGGACAGCCTCGCCTCGCCCCGCGCTGGGCAGCCCCGCCAGCCCGCTGCGGGCAGTGCCACCCCACGGCTCGGGGCAGCGGTGCCCGCCGTTGCTGCCCACAGGGCCGTCGAGGGGCTGTGCTGGGCTCGGGCTCGTTTGGGTGCCGTGTGCGCACAAGCCCCAAGGAGCCCGACGCATCGCCAGCACCTCAGCACTGGGACAGCAGCGAGCTGGGGCTGGCAGAGAGGGCAGCACCCGCCCCTCCGCGCTGCCTCTGCCCCCAGCCTGGCCTGGCACTGGTCATGGCATGGCATGGAATGCTGCAGGCCTGGCAGTGCCTGTGGAAAGCTGAGCCAAGAGCCCAGCGTGTCCCAGTGCTTCCAGGCATCGCTTCACGGTTCCCGACAGTAGGAAATCACTTGGCTTCACGGCTCCCGCCCCTTGGGGGATGATTGATGGTGGCTGCCCCCTGCCCGGGTGGGAGCAGGGCCCTCCAGGCCAGCCAGTCCCACCAGCAAGGACAAACAATGCCAGCCGGCAGTGCAGGCAGTGCAGGCAGCACGGCCGTGGGACCAAGGTAGCCCCACAGGAAAACATCCCCAAGACCACGGCAAGCATTTCAGGGGCACAGCCAGCCCCAGGCACTCAGCACAGGATACTGAAGGCACTACCTGTGCCCACGGCCCCTGCCTGGTCCATCCTGCAGCTGACCGGCTGCACTGGGAGGCTAGGAGCCGAGCGCCAGCCGCCAGCCTTGTCCCCGGGGCAGCCATGGGCGCTGGGGGCAGGCGGCTCGAGCCCAGCCCAGCGATGGCAAAGGAGGCACAGCCACACGGGTGCTGGGCACCGCGCCTGCCCCCCGCCTGCAGCCCCTCCTGAGGCACCCGCAGAAGGGACGTGTTGCAGGGACTCATCCCCACGGCCGGGGCACGGGACGTGCTGCCGGGCGAGGGGCAGAGCCCGGCAGAGGCTGCTCGCAGGGCTGTCGGTGGGGCCGGGGGCAGGGGGAGTCCAGCGGCTCCGGGAATCGCCCCAGCAGCTGCCAGGCCTGTGGCAGGGAGGGCGGTAGGGGGGAAACCCGATCCTCCCCGGCGGGACCCGGGCTCGGCTCCCCGGCTCCCCGTCCGGGCCTCGGCTGCTAATTTTAGCCCTGGGGAGGCACTGCTGGAGCATGAGCTCAGCCCACCGCGCCGCACGTTCGGTGGGGCTGGGAGCTGACGCTGGCAGGTGGTGGCCACAGGAGCCACGGCACAGCGTGGCCCTGGACGAGCCCCCAGTCGAGCCCCCCAGCAGCTGGCCAAGCCCCCCCCCGGCACTGGCCAAGCCCTGCGAGCCGCCGGCCAGGCGCCAGCGCTGCCCTCCCACTGCCCACACGCCTGTGGCCTTGGCTCAGGCAGCCCTACACGTGGCCACAAGCACTCCCACCAGCCCCAGTGCCGGCCCCACTGAGCCCCCACCACGACCCTGCTGGGTCCTGCATGGCTGGGGGGGCTCGCTGGGTGCTGGTGCTGGGGGGAGACCCCTGAGGCAGATCCCGGGGGGAAGGCATGGGGGTTGGCAGATGTGGGGCACCGTGGAGGAGCCCTGCCATGCTGTGAGGTCCTGTGAAGGATGTGGCCACCTCCCAGCAAAGGAGCCCCCTCCCTGCATGGCCACAGACCCCAGGCCCTTGGCGGGCTGGGGAGGGGGGACTACGCAGCGCAGAGCACTGAGCCACCCCCAGATCTCTGAAACCAGTGTTTGCAAGGGCTGAGGCAAAAGGCATGGCCAGGATGGGGGCTCTGCCCATGCTGCAGCTGGCCTGGCAGCCCCATGGGGCACCCCAGGGCCACTGGCCACCTCCACCCGGAGCAGCAGGCACAGATGGGAGAGTGGCTGGGGAGGCCACGGCCGAGGGATGCTCCAGCTGCTGGCCCTTTCTAAGGGAGCGGAGAAAGCAGCTCTGGAGCTTGCCCTGTCCCAGGGTGGCTGCCACAGACATGATGGGGTCCCCAGCCCAGGGCCCCACGGCTGTACTTCCCCCCAGGCGCTTCACCTGCGGCATGACCGGCCAAGGCTGCCCAGCGCTTACTGGAAGAGGAAGCTGCTGGGAAGGCAGCGCGTGCAGCGGGGCAGCTTTGGGGAGGAGAAGGAGGCTCAGCAGCCGGCAGAGCTCGGCTGTCCATGCTCCCAGGTCCAGGGCCAGTAACGGGAAGCGTCTGCTCTCAGTGACGGTAAATCAGATCGGGGAGATTAGAGGCCTTTTTGCCTAATCATGAGCAGCTTGAAGTTGGAGGACAAGTTCCTGGAACAAAGAGGAAATGGAGGCAGTAAATAAAGAAAAAACTGCTAACATGTGGCCCTATGTGTGAAAAACGTCTCCATGAAGGACTGTTTATGGCTCACTCATCTGTGGGGCTGACAGCACAGGCTGCGGGAGGTGGTGAGGGGGCCCTGCATGCAGGGGAGCAGGCAGGGGCGCGGGCAGGGGCAGGCAGCCAGCCAGGCAGCTGTGGGGAGCTCTTGGGTTGGGGGGAGGGCTTGGAGAGCCAAAGCCGTGTGGTGGCACACGGCAGAGGAAGGAAGAAGTCAGCAGTGTAGTGGGGGCCGTGGTGCAGGTGGCTGGGCCACGGCTGTTGGGGAGGCAGTGGCACAGCACGTGCACCAGGCCAGGCAGCACGTGGCCCACAAGGGGAAGGGGGCACCCGAGGGGAAGGGGGCAATCTGTCACACAGAGCATCACCACATCACCAGCCTCTGGATTGTCCAGCCCACCAGGGGGGAAGGCGAGGGGTCTTGCTGTTGCGCTGGGCACATGCCCTCCTGCTGCAGGGGCAGCAGGGATCTCTGCCAGGAGCCAGCTGCCAGTGGGCCCCCTTCCCAGTGCAGGCAGCAAGTGTAAAGAGCTGCAGAGCTGCCCACACCCAGTACGTGCCCGCCCGCGGTGCCACAGGACAGCGTGTCAGCTCCTTCCAGGGCAGGCGCAGCCAGAAGCTGGACCCGATTCCCAGCAGCAAGGTCACCCTCCGCCGCTCCTGCCAGGCAGGAGCCACAGCCATTCGGCACGCGGTGCCAGGGGCCTGCGGAAAGACCCGTGGATCCTCACGGAGCCATGCCAGTAGCACACCCGGGACAGGCACGGCCGGCAAAGCGAGGGGCGGCGGGACAGCCGGGGGGCCTGGGGCAGCCCCCGCCCGTGTCCCCTGGCACCGTGGCTCCGAGTGCAGCGGGCGCAGGGCAGAGGCCGGGAAGAGGCGAGGGCTGAAGGGACGGGGAGGGGTCGCAGGGGCCGCGCCGGGTTCCCCTCTAGGAGCCGGTGCCCCGTGCGCCGCCTTCCCCGGAGGTCCGGCAGCCCTTGTCGGAGAGTCCCAGCCCCGGCCCCGCCCGTCGCGGGGGCCGGGACCGCACCGGCGATTCCGCCCCCGCGCCCAGGAGCCCTCGCGGCGGGGCGGGACCGGCGGCACCGGCGATGCGGGCGGCACGGGGC
>JANVCC010000127.1:388244-414123 GCA_025345505.1 Todiramphus chloris collaris | reverse complement strand
GTACCGGGCCGGGGGGCAGCGGGGATGGAGGGGCCGGGCCGGTACCGGGCCAGGGGGCAGCGGGGATGGAGGGGCCGGGCCGGTGATGGGTCGGGGGAGCAGCGGGGATGGAGGGGCCGGGCCGGGGGGCAGCGGGGATGGAGGGGCCGGGCTGTGTGGGGTGGTGGCGTGGCCGGGCTACGGGGGCCGCGGGCTGCATCAGCAGCGGGCGGGCTGCCTCAGAGCCGTAGCAGATTGGATCGGTGCTGCGGCAGGGCTGTGGCCAGAGCAGCGCCCCGGGGCTGCTGGCCCCGTGCCCCTCCAGCCGTGCTCTCGGCCGCTGACCCCGCGGTTCTGCCCACAGGTGATCTTCGGCCCCATGTTCTCCGGGAAGAGGTAGGTCTGGGCCGGGGGGAGGCGGGCAGGAAGCGGCCCGGAGCCCGCTGACGGCTGCTGTTTCTCGCAGCACGGAGCTCATGCGGCGGGTGCGGCGGTTCCAGCTGGCCCAGTACCGGTGTCTGCTGGTGAAATATGCCAAGGACACTCGCTACAGCACCACTGGCGTCTCCACGCATGACAGGCAAGTCCCCAGGGCAGGAGGACCCAGCCCAGCAGCCAGACAGCCTGTCTCACCCCTCATTCCCCTTTCCCCACAGGAGCACCATGGAGGCCCTGCCAGCTGGTCTCCTCAAGGATGTGTACCAGGAGGCGCTGGGCTCCGCAGTCATCGGAATCGATGAGGGCCAGTTTGTAAGTGCATGGCCAGGGCAGGCCCCAGGGAGCTCTGTGGGTCTGGATCCTTCATAGGAGGGTGTAGGATGAAATACTCTGGGGCAGCTCGATCCTGATGGACTATGCTCCTATGGCCAAACCCTTCCCTGAGGATGGTGGGTCTGGAGCCCATTTCATGGATAGGCAACATGGCTCCAATTTTCCTTGAGCCCTGTGCTGCTGGATCCTGAGCACCGTGCTGCCCCTTCTTCCTCCTGATGCCGTTTCTGTGTCTTCTGCAGTTTCCAGACATTGTAGAGTTCTGCGAGATGATGGCCAACGCTGGGAAAACTGTCATTGTTGCTGCCCTCGATGGGACTTTCCAGAGAAAGGTAAAACACTTTTTCAGTGCAGCAGCTGCTTTGGGATCCTCACAGAGCCCATCCAACAGCTGCTGCTGTGTTGGCACAGGCCTTTGGGAGCATCCTGAACCTGGTGCCGCTGGCAGAGAGCGTGGTGAAGCTGAATGCCGTCTGCATGGAGTGCTACCGAGAAGCCTCCTACACAAAGAGGCTGGGAGTGGAGAGGGAGGTGAGTCCCCTTGGAACAGAGAGCACTGTGGTGGCTCTGCCCTGCCAGTGCTGCTGGCCTGGAGGGATCTCCCCACGGTAATGGAGCTCTGCAGAGTCAGCCTCCTGGTTTTCTCACCAGGTTGAAGTGATCGGGGGAGCAGACAAGTACCACTCTGTCTGCCGAGCCTGCTACTTCCACAAGCGCCCTCAGCAGCCTGGGTTGGAAAACAAGGAGAACATGCCCCTGGGGCTGAAGCAGCTGGATGTGGCCACCTCACGGAAGATCTTTGCTTCTTGACTGCTGAGTTCCCATGTGGGGAAGCTGAGAGGAAGGCAGCTAAATACTGCAGCTCCCAGACACCTGATCTGTCTTCCTCTACTTTTATCAAAACTGTTAAGTGTCTCAGCTCCACCTGCCAAGCCACTGTCCTCTGCACCAAGCACCAGGAAAGAGGAGCACCAGCCTGACCCAGTGCCAGTGGGGATCTGGAGCAGGAACCTGACTAGAAGTAAGTCCCTTTCTCAGACCACGGAAAAGAGATGGGTGTATTTCCTGATACTGCCACCCAAACAGGTCCTGGAGAACTGTCACGGGCTGCGGGGCTTCCATTGCTTGCCGCAGTTCTGGCCTCTCCTGGTCTTCTGGTTCAGATTGGCACTGGTGGCTGGTTCACTTGCCTGTGAATGCAAACATTTCCTTTGCCTTGTGCGCTGTTGCTAAATTCCAGGTTTCTTAAGACAAGGTGCAGCATTTTACTGTTTTAAACCTACTTCCTTTTTTAACGCCGTCTGAGATAACCCGTCCCCGTCACAGAGCTGTGGCACAACTTCTCAACTGACAGCCGCAGGAGCAGCCGGGCCCGTGGCTGTCCCTGGCCCACCCAGCCACTGTTACACTTGTTTGCCAAAACTGTCTTGCACGTTTTTGTTGAAACAGAAGAGGGGGAAAGGAAGGCTTCACTTGGCAGCCTGACTCATGGCTCTTCCCACCTTTCGAACTCAAAAAGGGCTAATGGTCTGGTAGTGGTCCATGTGTTCAGACAGAGTCTTTCAGGAAGAACTTCGCTTCAGGAAGAACTTACACTCAAAAAAAAAAAAACCAACCAGGGTGGTTTTGCCCAGGTCCAAGCCTGGTGCTGCCACTTCAGTGCTTAGTTACCTGGGAAGGGTTTGGAGGCTTCAGGACTGAAACTGCAAAGGTTTGGGCTGCTGTTCTGTGGAGATCCAGCTACCTGGAAAAGGGTCTCTGATTTGAGTGAGTGGGTCTCAACTCATTATGTATCTTGCTCCTGCCTGAGCCTTCCAAAAATTCTTGAGGCTGGTTCTTACTCTGCTGTAAGTTGACTGAAGGATCCTCTTCCCCTTTTGCTTGACTTGGCTTTTGGGAGGTTGTTTGGTTTCTTTTAGTCGTTGCAAAAGTGCCTTTCCTGGTAAGCAGCATACGCAAGCTCTGAGCAGTAGCTCTTGGCTCTGGCCAGCTCAGCTCTTGAGGTGCACGCGCAGCGCTTGCTGTTTGCACACACCTTCCAGGCCAGAGGCACCTCCCTAGAAGGTCACAAGAGCCTCTGACACCTCTACGCCTGCTGTGTTAGCGGAGGTGACAGTTGTACTCGCAAGCACTTCCCTGCCAAGCCTGGGCTTTCCCCCTGGGGACTGGGAAGGCAGCACTGCTACTGGTTTACATCAATAAATAACTTAATGAAATTTGTCTGTCTTATACCAGCCTTTCCGCCGTGAACAGTGCAGGCTGGCCGCTCGCAGCAGCGGCTTGTGCTGAGCAGCTGGTCGCAGGGGTGGTGGTGGAGCTCTGCTCAAACTTCTACCACCAGCCTGGGTGAAGAGCAGGAGGAGGGCTCACCTAAAAATAGACGCCAGCATGAGTGTGCTGTTTGCAGCCCAGCAGCTGGTTGGGGCTGCTCTGCTGCTTCCCTGCCTGGAACTCCCACCCAGCCCTCGGGGAGGGGAGGAACCCCCTTCGGCTGCCCCAGAGAAGAAAGGCACATGGTGGCGAGGTGAATAAGTTTATTCCATCTCTGCAGTGACAAAGAACTATTTGAAGGCCAGCCCCAGCAGCGACAGCTCGCACACCACATGCTGCTGCTGGGAACAGCTTCACAACAGGCGCAGCAGAAAACACAACCTGAGCTTGGCCAGCCAGTGCGGGCACCCCGGGGCAGCCGGAGCGCAGGCAGCGAGCGGGGCGCTGCTGAGGAGCAGCAGCGTGGCACGGGACGGCAGCCTCGCCTCTGCATGGGCAGTGCTCGGTGGGAGGCTGGTGAGGGGGGCTGAGTGCCAGGTCAGCAGGGAAAGTGCTCTGGGACCCTCCAGGGACAGCCAGAGCCAGGAGCAGGCACAGCCCTGCTGAGATACCCCAGCACTCACTGCTCCCACAGATCCTGAACCGCATCATCAGCATGGGCAGCCCCAGCGCCGCTGCGGGAGGCACAGCACGTTGGGGGTCACAGTCAGAAGAAGACAGGGCTTTGGCATCAAGCTCACCCAGCAGCAGCCGGGGCAGGAAGGCACAGAGAGCTGGATGCCTGGCTGTGCTACGGCAGAGAGAGCTGGCACTTGAGGGGTTGCAGCGGGCAGGGCTGGAAAGGCACCAGTGCCAGGACAGGAGTGATGAGGGCACAGCCAGACCGGAGCCGGGAGGGGACACAAACCACACACCCACCCTGTGGCTTTCCCAAGGCACAATAGCCAGGGCAGGAGCCCAGGGCTGCCCCACGTGCCCGCCCTCCCCAGAGCCGCAGGGCTGTGCTCAGCAGTTGCGAATCACACGCCGTGTGCCAAAGCACCCACTGCACACGGGGCTCTGGATCCTGGCAGGGGGGAGCTCAGCTCCACCACCAGGACCCGGCCCACCCTGCGCCTCAGCACCAAGACCCAGCAGCCTTCACACAAAGCAGACATCACCCCCTGCCCCACTTTCCCCCTTCAAGTTGCGGGTCCCTCCCCTCCCACCCCACCGAAGAGACTTGCACTGGTACAGCCGTCCCCCCCGGGCTGGGGTCAGTACACCGGTGGGGGCTGGTAACCCTCTGGGCCTTCTGCCGTCTGGGTGAAGGGCGGCTGCTGGTAGCTGTCATGGCTGATGTTGGGGTAGCTGGAGTAGGGAGTCGAAACCTCCGGGGTGGGGTCAATGTAGCTCTGAACAAAGTCCTCCACCCCCATTTTGTACCTCTTGTAAGCGAAGGTGATCAGGAGGCCCTAGAGACACGGAGAACGTCAGGGCTGCCCTGCGCTGCAGAGCCTCAGGAGCCCCTCCGTGCTCCCTCCTGAGCAAGGCAGGGCTGGGCTCCACCGCAGCTTCACTCACCCAGGAGAAGATGGAGAAGAAGCTGAAGGTGATGGCAGCGCGGGCTGAGTCAGCCCCGACGTACACATCCTCGGCCCGTGTCCAGGACCACTGGTTGGTCAAGAAACAAAAGCCAACAAACCACAGGAACGTCCAAAGACCTGTGGGAAGAAGGTGGTGGCATGAGGGTCTGGGGTTGTGTCCTGCAACTCCCTGGCAGGTCCCCAGGCCAGACCCCGCTCCCACCAGGCTGTTGTTGCCGTCAGGGCCAGGGGACAGAGACCAGCACAGCTGCCCAGCCTAGTGCAGCCACCCAGGAGCTGCTCCCCGTGGCTCCTCAGAGAGCTTTGAGCAGGCAGCGCGTGGCCCGTGGGCAGCACGCCAGGCGGGAGCGACTCCCTACGCCAGGCACTGGCAGCCACGTCATGAGACAAGGGCAGCCATTGTGGCAGCCACGGAAGGCACAGCCCTGCCCTCCAGCCACCGGTACCTGAGAAGCCAAGGTCTGCCAGGACCAGGTACTTGCGGTCGGTGGTGTTGCTGATCTGGGGGAAGTAGACGTCCACCATGAAGAAGAAGATGCAGGCGAGGAAGGCGAGGACGCCGATGCCGATGCCGTAGCGACAGGCGTCCTCGTTGTGGTTGAAGATGCAGAAGAGCTGCGGGGAGCTGGACACGTTGGTGTAGCCCTCCCCGATCAGGCAGGAGAAGACGATCAGGGCAAAGACCTGCAGAGGTGGGAGCGAGTGTCCAGCGCCGGAGCGCCACCGGGCGATGGGGCCCGATCCAGGGCTGCCCGCGCCCAGCCGGGCAGGGGGCACCGGGCCCGGGCAGGGCTCGTCTCGGCGCTGGCCACCGCGGCTGCGCCGGGCAGGGTGGGGGAAGGCCGGTCCGGGACGTCCGGGCTCCGGGGCGGGCGGAAAGGCCGGGCCGTGCGGGACGGAGAGAAGGGGAAGGCCGGGCCGGGCCGCCCCGGGGCCCAGCGGAGCTCTCCCGGCGGGGCTGCCCCGGCACAGGCCCCGTCCCACCCGACTCACCGCGCTGGCGATTCGCACCAGGACCTGCGGCTGCTGCACGAAGCGGCCCAGGTCGAAGGCGCCGCCGGCCTTGGCCGCCCCGTACGCGCCGCCGCCGCCGCCGCCGCCAGCCTCCATCGCGCCGGAGCCGCCGCCGCGCTCCCAGCTGCTTCTGCGCGGGACCGCCCCGGGGAGGGCCTGGCTGGGGCGGGGCGAACCGCGCTCGGCCCGGGCAGTCCGGGCTGCTCCAGCCCACCCACGCCCCGTGCCTCTGAACCCCGCTTTCCCTCGGTCCCGCAGGGCGGGAGGCCGGCAGCAGCCGCCCGCATCCCGCGCCCTCTCCCTCTCGGTGGCCCCGGGGCGGCACCTGGGGCAGCGCCGTCGGGGCTACGGCAGCCACGCATCGGCCCCGGGGTGAACGCCCGGCGTGTTTCGTGCTACGGGTCAGCCCCAGACCCGGTCCCAGTCCCGGAGCCGGCTGCTGCGGGTCGCTGCCCCACGACCCGGCCAGCCCCGGTGAGCGCGGCCAGAAGGGAAAGGGGCTCTGCCGGGGCTGCTCCAGCCGCCCCCTGCCCGGCACCGGGAAGCGGCAGGAGGGACGGGCAGAGCCGGCGGGTTGCTGCTCTCCCGCCCCAGGACGGGGCTGGCCTCGCACCGGCGCGGGTGGAGGCGGCGGCAGCCTCGTCTTTGTCGGTTCCTGGTACCGGGGCCGGCGCGGAGTCCCGGGACGCCGGGAGATGGCAGTGCCCCGGGGACGCGGGCGGGGTGTCCGGGAGCCCCGTCGGGTGCGTCCCGCGAGAGATGCGGAGCCCGAGAGCGGTGCAGGGGCGGGAGGGAGCGAAGGAGAAGGCGCGGGGACACCGGTGGGAGCGGGCGGCACGGCCGCGGCAGAGCCGCTCTTGGGCGACGAGTCACGGAAATATCTGCCCCGCTGTCTTCCTTCTGGGCCCGGGGTTGCCGCAGGAGTGGGAAGGGGCTGCGGGTCCTGCCGTGACGCTCCCGGACCGAGCGGCGGGGCGGGTGCCGCGGGCGGCGTGGCTCCGTCCCGGATGCGGAGCGGCGGGCGGGTTCCTGGGGCGCAGCCGCCTCCCCCATCCGCCCGCCCTTCCTGCCTGCCCCGACACGCTCCCGTCCTGCCGGGACGCCGAGCCGGGCTGGCTCCGGTGTTAGTTCCGGGGTTAGTCCCGGGTTCCTGCCCGCCCCGGCGCCCCCCTGCCCCGGCACCGGCACCAGCGCCATCCCGGTCCCGAGGGCAGGCAGCGACCTGGGGTGCCAGGGGCAGGGCCGGCTGACGCCCGTCCGCTCGCTGTGGCAGGGCAGCTGCCGGACTGCGGTGCCCAGCAGGATGTCCCAGCCGCCATCCTTCACCCTTCACGTCCTTGAGGACACCGACAGCGATGGGTGAGTGTGGATCTGCCCAAGCCTTGCCCCTGCACGCTCGGCCCCTGGGATCCTGCAGCCCCCACGGCACGGAGTCAGTGTCCCCGCTGTGGGACACAGCAGCCTTCGTGCCCGGCAGGCACTGGGTGCCCATGGCACTGGGCAGCTTGGCTGGGCTTTGTGCTGGCACCAGGGCTTTGCTAGAGCTCCATTCCTATTAACTCCCTGAAGCTCTGCTGGGCCCTGTTGCCCAGCCCAGGCTTAAGTGAGCTGGTCCATGTCCCTGCAGCCAGGAGCCGAGCCCAGACAATGAAGGAGCCCTGCACACCTCCTTCCACCAGCTCATCCAGGAGCAGACCAGCTTGGTGGAGGCAGGTCTGGAGCTGGAGATGCAGACGAGGGGCAGAGGTAAAGCGCTGCGGCTGCAGCTGGGGTGGGATGGAGACATCATGCATGCCCGGGGCCATCCACTACCCCAGACCCTGCCTGTGCCAGCCAGGGCTCGTGCCAACGTTGTGGCCAAAGCACTTGGTGGAGCCTGCTGATCCCTTTGCCAGTGATGGCAGCAGGGCAGGCCTGCCCTTGGGGACATGGAGAGGTGCCTGGTGTCTGTGCCAGATTAGGGCTGCAGACTGGAGCTGTGGGCACTCCAGCTCTCACTGCCCTGTGTCCTGCCCTCCCTCTCCCAGAGCATCTGTCCTGCCTGGCCTCCCCAGACACCTGGACAGAGCCCGGGCAGGGCGAGCAGCACCCCAGCTACTCCTCTGCCACGCTGCGGATCCTTGCCGGCATGCCCAGCCGCACCATAGGTAGGTGACACCAGCCCTACCACCATTCCCTGGGCCTAGGAACACCGTGGGAGAGCTCTCCCATCTGCCTCGCTTTCCTATGGCCATCCACACACTGCCCTGCTCTCGCTCCCAGGCCGTAGCCGCGGGGCCATCATCTCCCAGTACTACAATCGCACAGTCCGGCTGCGACGCCAGAGCAGCCGCCCGCCCCTGCAGCAGGTCAGTCGTGCGGCACGGCCCAGCCTGCGGCTGTATGAACTGGAGGCAGATCCCGCCACAGCCACACTGGAAGGTGAGGGTCCCCAGATGCTGCCAGGCTCCGTCCCCACATCAGGTTAGGGACAGGCAGACTGTGTCCTGGCTGGCCATGTCCCAGTGAGTCCCTTCTGCCCCCAGATAAGCGGAGCCTGCTGGCAAAGGAGCTGCTGAGCCTCTCGCCCAGCCAGCGCAGCCAGATGCTGCTCACCGTGCCCCTCAGCCTGGCAGAGAAGCGCACCCTCCGGTAGGTCCTATCCCACCAGCCCTGGCCAGGCAGGGCTCCCACAGCTGGAGCCATCCCAGGGCTCATGTCACTGTGTGCCATCCCTCTCTGCTGGGCAGGCAGGAACTGAGCGGGCAAAGGTGCACCCCAAGGCAGCACACCCAGCACCAGGCCCCCTCTTCTCCCTGTGGAGGGTCCAAGGATTGCATCGTGCTCGTAAGTCGGGCGCGTGTCAATGCAGCAGCTATTGGGAGCTCCGGTGCAGGCTCTGGCCCCAGTGCTCCCCACAGGCTCCCTCTCCCCAGGGCTGCCGGGGCCTTTGGTACAGGCTGCTCTCCCTGCTCGGCGCTGTGCAGCCCTGGCACTACACCCTGAAGCAGATCGGTGGACGCTTTGGCTCCAGTGTCCTCTCCTACTTCCTCTTCCTCAAGACCCTCCTTATGTTCAACATCCTCTCATTCCTCCTCCTCCTGGTCTTCGTGGTGGCCCTGCAGACTGCGTATCCCCCTGCCTTGGCCAGCCCCCAGCTATTCACTGGCCTCGAGCTCCTCACAGGAGCGGTGAGTGCTGCCAGGACACCGGTGCCAGCATGCCCCGGGGCCAGCATCCCCACCACAGCGGTGCCCCAGTCCCCTTGCACAGCTGGGGCCCTGGGACCACCAGTGCTGTGGGTGCAGGAGGGGGGTGCCTGGTGCCGTCCCACCCAGGACTCTGTCCCCATGGGCTGACACAGATGTGCCAAGCTGGGCAGGGAGCCGTGGGCACCAGTGAGATCACTGTGACCCCACTGTGCTCTTGCCCACAGGGCTACTTCACTCACTCGCTGCTGTACTATGGCTACTACAGCAACATCACCCTCAACGACCCCTGTGCCTCCAACCCCAACGGCAGCACGTGCCCCCTCGCAGCCCCCCAGCTCCCGTACAACATGCCGCTGGCCTACGTGTTCAGCGTGGGGGTCTCCTTCCTCCTCACCTGCGTCCTGCTGGTGTACAGGTGGGTGGGCACTGCCAGCCTTCCCCCCTTTGCCTGGCCCTGCTGCCCTTATGCCTTCCCCATCATTGCAGCATGTCCCGCTCCTTCGGGGAGAGCTACCGCGTGGGCAGCTCCACGGGGGACCTGGCCGTCAAAGTCTTCTGTGCCTGGGACTTCAAGGTGGTCCAGAAGCGTTCCGTGAAGCTGCAGTGTGAGAGTATCTGCACCCAGTTGAAGGTGAGGAGCTGGGTGGGGATCGGCCCCTGCACGCCCTGTGCTTTGCAGTGGGCAGGAGAAGGTGTTTGCAGGAGCCTGTCCAGACCCCAGGGCTCAGTACACCTCTCCTACCCCTGCACCAGGGAGCCCTGCAGCTGCGAATACCCCCTGACCCAACCCTGCACCAGCCCTTGGTCCACCAGCCCTCTGGGTCCCGCCTCAGTGCAGCAGGACAAACCCTGGCTCCAGATTTGGACCTGGGACATGTCCGGCAGCACCAACACTGCTCTCTTCCAGGAGCTGCTTGCAGAGCAGAGGTCCCGCTCCCGCTCCCTGAGCTTCTGCCAGCGCCTGAGGCACTGCGTTGTGCTTCTCCTGGCCTGGGCCCTCTCCCTGGGCATGGTGCTGGGCTGCGTGCTGGCCGTGCACTATTTCTCAGAGCACATGCACACGGTGGGTCCGGTGAGATCTCCTGCCCTGGTGTTGGGCAGCTGGGGCTGGGCTACTGCAGAGAGAGGCAGGAGCAGCCCCACTGCAGCTCTCCTCCTGGCATGGGCATCTGCTGCCCTCCCGATGGCACTGGGCTGCTGGCAGCCACGTGCTCACCACAGCACCCACTTGCCAGGTTCAGCAGGATCACCAAGCACGAGGTGGTGGCGAGAGGCAGCAGGAAGCCATCCTGCTGGTCCTGCCTCTTGTGGTGTCTCTCCTCAATGCGCTGATGCCCCACATGTACAACTTGCTGGCGGTGTGGGAGAAGCAGGACTCGCCGGGGGCACAGGTCTATGTTGCGATCTGCAGGTAGGGGTGGCCAGGGCTGGGGTAGGGGAAGCTCCTGCACCCCCACCTGCCATGTGGGGGGAGGCTTTGGCTTCAGGCCCCCCATCCGCGGGGCTCGGCCTCTCCATCCCAGGGCTCAGGGGCTCCTGGCCCTGTTCCTGCTCCCCAGGAACCTCATTCTGAAGATGGTGGTCCTTGGCCTGCTCTGCTACCAGTGGCTCAGCCGGAGAGTTGTCTGCTCAACAGAGGAGGTCAGTGCCACACCGTGACTGTCCCTTGCCCAGGGAGGATGGAGCAAAGCCAAGGCTGCCATCCTGGCACCAGCAGGCAGTGGGGACTAGGGTCTGCTGGACAGTACCCAGGCACCATCCTCTCTTTGCCAGGGAGATGGGGGTGACAGCCGGACAGGGGCATCCCAAATGTGAGGTGGCTGGGGAAAGGGGTGCAGGGCAGGAAAAGGTCCCACAGCCTATCACACCCCATGGGTGCCACAGGAAAAATCGTGGCAGAGGAGAGACCTTGTTGCCCATTTGATGCCACCTTTGCTTGTTTCCCCAGTGCTGGGAGACGTGTGTGGGGCAGGAACTGTATCGCTTTGTGGTGATGGATTTCATATTCACCCTGCTGGACACGCTCTTCGGGGAGCTGGTCTGGAGGTAATGTGCCCCAGGAGGTTTTCCCCACCAGCCTGGCGTCCCCAGCATGGCCCTGGCTGTCCACTGCCCTGGTGCCCCCAGGCTCAGGGGAAGCTGGGGTGCTGAGTGTCCCCCCAGCAACAGTGTGGGAGCAGAGCTCTGCTCCTTTCCAGGCTGATCTTGGAGAAGAGGATGAAGAGGAAGCAGAGGCCAGAGTTCGACATTGCCCGAAACGTGCTGGAGCTGATCTATGGGCAGACTCTGACCTGGTGAGACATCTCCTGCCTGGCACGGCTCGTTCCTCCGCTGGCAAATGCTCAGCTGCTGCCCAGACCCAGCCCAGGATGGCGTGAGCTTTTGCTCTTTGCTTTACGAAAGCCTGAGCGCAGCTGCCACCAGTGCCCTGCACTGCCCCAGCTCTGCCCGTGCTGGTTCCCACGGGGCCCAGACCCTGAACAAGCTCATCCTCCCCTCTCCCCCAGGCTGGGCATTCTCTTTGCACCTCTCCTGCCGGCCGTGCAGACCCTGAAGCTGCTGCTGCTGTTCTACATCAAAAAGGTGTGAGCTGCCCTCCCCCCCCCCCCACGTGGCCCCGCGATGGGTGCCCCCGCAGTGACGCTGTGCCCAGACGCAGGCTGCCTCTGCCACGGAGGAGGTGCTGCCTCGTCCCTCTGGGAGGGAGGAGGTGTTGCTGGGGACAGGGTGGCCCCCAGCTCACCCAGCTCCCAGCAGGTGCGAGGGGTGGAAGGGTGGTGAGGGGGCAGCCGTCCCTCTTGCACTCCTGAGGGCCCTTCTCTGGAGACAGCAGCGTGGACTCTGCTCCCCATCTGCAGACCAGCCTGATGCAGAACTGCCAGTCCCCCAGCAAGCCCTGGCAAGCATCTCACATGCGCACCGTCTTCATCACCCTGCTGTGCTTCCCGTCCTTCCTGGGTGCAGCCATCTTCCTCTTCTACACCATCTGGTCGTGAGTACCTGCTGGACTGAGGCTCAGGGCACAGAGCCTCCATCTGCCTGGCGAAAGAGAGGGACTTGGGCGGGACAAAGGGTTAAGGACCCCCTTGTCCAGCCACTGGGCATGGCTGGGACAGGCCAAGCTTCGAGGGTGGGCACTCGAGGCCAGGCAGTGCCCTGGGCTGGGGGTAGCAGACGGCTGGGCTGCCTGTTGCAATGACCAGCCCCCTTGGTCTGTCTGCTCAGGGTGCGGCCATCAGAAACCTGTGGTCCCTTCCGGGGGCTGGAAACCATCTACGAGTCAGGGAAGACTTGGGTGCAAGTGCTGGAGAAGTCCAACCCAAACATCACCTGGTTCGCCTGGGTCCACCAGCACCTGGTGGAAAACACCTTCCTCCTGTTCTTCGTGTCTGGGGTCCTGCTGTGAGTATGGAACCCTGGGCCCGCACTTGGGGGGTCCGGCTGTCAGGGCCCTAACTGGGGGGTCCCAGAGCTGGGGTGTCAATCCAGAACCCTGCATCCTGGCCCAGAGCGCAGTGCCCCCAGCTTCCTGCCCTGGCTGCCACCGTCCCGTCCTGCCTGTTCTTGCAGAGCTGTGATCTACTTCAACATCCAAGTGGTGAGGGGCCAGCGGAGGGTCATCTGCCTGCTGAAGGAGCAGATTGCCAACGTGCGTGAGCTCCACACGCTGCCCTCGGCGGGTCCCGGCTGTTCCACGCCCTGGTCCAGCCCCGACAGCGCTGCCACCTCAGACTGCCAGAGCTCGTCCCGCAGCTGCTCACTGCAGCGTCTCTGCTGTTGCAGGAGGGGGAAGATAAAATATTTCTCATTCGGAAGCTTCACTCCGTGTACGAGCAGAGGGAGAGACGCGCCTGAGTCCCAGGTGAGGCCTCCGGAAGGGGGGGCGGCTGCCGGGGCGCTGGAGATGTAGAGTCTCCTCTCCCCTGCCCCTGGCAGCAGACCCGCGGGGGCTCGGGGACTGTCTCCTCCTAGAGCCAGACCCCCCCGGAGAGGGACAGAACGGGCCTCTGCTCGCAGCCAGGCACTGGATCCATCCGTCTCTTGAAGCCATCGCAGCGTGGTGCTGGAAGCAGCGGGACCGTTGGGTGCTGGCCAGGTCCTCCCCTCTGGGCTGCAGCAGCCAAGCACCCCTTGGGGCACGTTGCCTGGCAGCTCCACGGGCACACTGCGGCACAGGGGCACGGGTGCTCCCGCTGCCTGGAGCTGCCTGGACACGGCAGACGCAGCAGGACCAGGGCTGCCATCGTGTCCCCGGGCACAGCTTGGCGTGGGGCTGGCTCGGCAGCAGAGCCCCTCTCTGAGGGCAGTTCCTCTTGGCAAAGAGCTCTCCCTCCTGTACGTGTCCCAGCCCACCCGAGGGCTGTTTCCAGAAGCCCTGGAGACTGCGAACCTGCAGCCAGCCACCTTTGCACGGCCTGGGAGCAGCGAGGCTGGAGCCAGGGCCTGCCAGGCACCGAGCCAGCCCCAGCCCGGAGTCAGGCTCAGCAGGACAGCTACTGGCTGCTCCCATCCCCATGAACAAGGCCACTGGACCCCCAGGCCAGGCACCCTGCACCTGCCAGCAGGGTGGGCTCAAAAAACCCAGCGTGGTGCCAACTGCTGGGCAGGGCAGAGGCCCCTGACGGCTCTGGCTGCCCAGCAGCAGCCCCCCCCCCCCCCCCATTAAAGTGTAGCTGTGCAGGAAGGATTCCAGCCTGTGTCTGAACTGGTTGTGCTGGAAGTGGGCACAGGGGTTTGGGGTGTTGGCATCAGCATTCAGTAGGGTTGTGCAGGATGGCAGAGCATGCTTGGGCTCCTCTACCACCTGCTGGCCCTGCAAAAGCTTCCCCTGGAAGAGCCCAGCTCAGCCCCCACCATGGGAGCAAGGACCACTGCCACTGCACCACATGTGAACGGGGGAGCCACTCGCCACAGCGGCACCGTGTCCCCAGCCCTGGGGGCCACCTTCCCCCACAGCATCCTGCCAGCAGCCCCCAGCCTGGGAAAGCCGGTGGCTGCTGTGGCAGCACTGACAGACCCAGGGTCATGCTGTGGTGCATGCCAGGCCCAGGCAGACAAAAGTACCCCCATGGCTTGGCACTGGTACCACTGGGTGAGGCAGCTGCCTGTCCAGCTGGGCACTGGGCTCTCGGTGCAGGTACAGGAGGGTTATTGGTGTGGGCACAGGACGGGCTTGCACAGACCCAGCTGTTCTCCAAGCACAGCCAAGTGCCAGAGAGCAGCGGCAGGCTGGCACTTGCTGCTGAGCCACCCCCACAGCTCAGCCTGCCCCAGATCCCAACTCCCACTGGGGTCATTCTCCCAGGTCACCCTGCTGGGCCTTGGCTGGCACGCGGCCCACAGGGCCAGGTCACCTGGCAGCAGCCCCACAGGCCTCCCGCCTGGGTGCTGTTACCAGCCCACTGCCCATGACCAGCGTGACCACCCCTCCTGTCCCCAGAGGTGCCTGATGCTCCTGCTCGTCCCTTCCCCACAGGCCGGGCGTTCCCACCCCAGCACAGGGCAACCAGCAGGCTGGGCAGGATGGTGAAACTTTACTGTGATGTCTGACAGGGCTCCTGCCCAGCACCAGCCCCGCACAGGGTGGCTCCTCGCCAGCCACAGCTGTGGGTGACAGGACTCTGGTGGGGATCAGTGGGGGTCTCCAAGAGCGGCCCGAAGCCACTGCAGGACGTCGGCCAGGCCGGTGCCATCGCGGGCACTGGTCTCCAGCGTGGTGATGGGCTGCGTGGCGCAGGAGATGATGTCCTGCATACGGAACAGCGACTTCAGCTCCGCCAGAGACATGTAGCAGGGCAGGTCACTGCAGCCAGGAGGAGAGGGAGGCCAGGTCAGCCCGGCACGGGCCCCAGCGGGCACCCACCCTGTGGCTGACCCCCCCTCACATCTTGTTGAAGAGGACGAGCGTGGGCACGGGGGCCAGCGGCGCGGCGCTGAGCACGGACAGCAGCTGGACACAGGACGAGGACACCTGGGTGGGGTTGGCGGCGTCGACCACGAACTGCAAAGGGAAAGCGGTGGCAGCCCCACGCCGGGCCACGGAGGAGGAACATCACCCAACAGGGTGACACCCTGAGCCACACAGCAGCTCGGGGCCAGCGCCCACCCCCAGCACCCCTGTGCCCCCCGCCAGCCAGGTCCATCCAGCGGGGCCGGGGCGTCTGCAGGGCACCCGCGGGGTCCCGGTGCCGCGGCCGCTCACCAGGAGAGCGCTGCACTCCTCATAGTAGCTGGGCCAGATGGGGCCCATGCAGCCGCCCAGCTCCCGCACCGTCACCTTCCGCGGCAGCCGCAGGTCGGTCAGGTTGGTGCCCACCTGCCGGGGCAGGGATCGGCTGGGTCCGGCCGCGCCACCGCACCAGAGCCCCGCGGCCGCAGTGGGGCCGCACCAGGGCCGCCGAGCCGGCCCGCGTCCCCCGCCGGGCCCTGCCTACCGTGGGCAGCGTGGCCGGCGGCTCGCCCAGCTCCGCGGGCCCCGTCTCGGCGCTCAGCTGTGCCGCGGGTTAAGGACGTCGAGCTGCGCTGGGAAGGGGACGGGGACGCGCCCCGCTGCCCGCCCGGGACCCTCCCCGCTCCCCCCCGCCCCCCGTGCCCGTCCCGCCGGATATGACGCAGCCGCCTGGCCAGCAGGCTCTTCCCGCCGCCCGCCGCCCCCAGCAGCAGGCACGTGGGCACCGGCCGCCCCGCGCCCGCCATCGCGCCCCGCCCCGCCGGAAGGAGCCCCGCCCTCGCCGGAAGGAGCCCCGCCTCCAGCGGAAGCGGAAGCGTCCGCGGAGGGGCCGGTGGGGCAGAGCCGGGCCGGCGGTGGGGGGACACCATGGGGCGCGGCGGCGGCACCTTCGAGCGGCTCCTCGGTACCGGCTGCGGGCTGCCCGGGGCGGGGCGGGAGCTGGGCCGGGCCGGGCCGTGCTGAGGGACGCGCCTCTCGGCCGGGCCGAGCTCCGCAGCGCTCGGCCTCGGCAGCCGGGCCCGGCCCGGGGTTGTTAGGGCTGCCGCCAGGCACGGTACTGCCCGAGCCGGGGCTCGGCGCTGCCCGGGCGGGCGGGTCTGGGGTTACCGAGCGAGCTGGGGCCTCTGAGGGGGAGGAGGTGGCGCGTTCCGGCACGAATCGAGGGTTTAGCCCAGTGCTCGGGGCCCGGGGGCGGCTTCCTGCACAGGCATCAGCGGTCGCGGAGCGGAGCCGAGAGGGGCAGAAGTGCTGAAAGCAGCCTGATGGGTTCATTCCTTACAGATAAGGCGACGAGCCAGCTCCTCCTGGAGACAGACTGGGAATCCATCCTGCAGATCTGTGACATGATCCGTCAGGGAGATACCCAGTAAGTGCCGTTGGCTTGTGATGCACTGTAAGCGCAGCTCTGGGCTCCACAGGGGAAGTGTCAGGATCCCAGACCTGTCCCCTGATGGCACTTCCCTGACTTCAGGAGCTAGGGGTTACCTCTGGCCTGAAATCCTCAGAGAAACTCAACCTTGAATGTGTTTATTCCTTCTCTTCCCAGTTTGCTTTGGGGCACTTGCGTGGGCTGTGAGCTGACTGTACCCTGGTGTCTGGGTGGTGGTTGGTGTGTAAGCAGTGGTGGGTGGAATCTCCCCTCAAATTCACAATCCCCTGAGAAGGTGCTCTCTCTCTTCTTACCCAGAGCAAAATACGCCATCAGTGCTATCAAGAAAAAAGTCAATGACAAGAATCCCCATGTGGCACTCTACGCACTGGAGGTAATGTCAGCCCAAGCCGTGAGCACCGCAGGGCCTGGCCCATAGGCCAGGGAACTTCCCAGCTTTCACCAGCTGCCTTCTGAGCATCCCAGTCTGCCTACTGTTCCCTGCCTGGGGAGCAATGGAGTCACAGCTCAGAGCCCACCTCCTCCTGGCTCTAGCATGGATTGCGTGGCTGATGGCCAGGCCCTGGGTTTTGTTCTGTCACTCCAGCTCAGAGTTAGGAACTGTCAAAGCTGGAACTCGAGGCGCAGTCCCCGGGGTCTGTGTCTGCACAGCAGAGGAGCAGAGGGCACTGTGCAGCCAAAGCGTGGCTCGCTCCGCAGCGGGGCAGGGCTGGTTTCTGCGGCTGCCACTGCCCTTGTTCAGCGACTTGTTGCTGAAGCGGTGCCCCTGACCTGGCGTGCTGGTGGCATCAGCCTGTAGTGTTCGCTGGGACTCGTCGCAGGCCGCAGAGAGAGGGGAGGTTGATCCTGTCCTTTGTTCCTGCAGGTCATGGAGTCAGTGGTTAAAAACTGTGGCCAAACAGTCCACGACGAGGTGGCCAATAAGCAGACTATGGAGGAACTGAAGGAAATACTCAAGGTAAATATAGCTTATTTTAATATTGTTTTCAAATGAGGTCAAAAAAGAAGCAGTGGAAAGGGAAAAAAGCACCTGCCCTCTCTTTCTTTCCCCCCGTGTAAGGAAAAGAAGGGAAACTGCTGGGAAATGCATTTCAGGAGAGAGCAAACTGTGGTGTGACCTGCAGGGACGAGTGCAGGAGCTGAGCTGGGCCTGCTGTGGGGCAGAGGTGTCCCTAGAGCAACAGAGCAGCTGGCTGTGGTGCACAGTGGGGTCGGAACGTGCTGCAGAGGCCTTGAGCATTTCTTGGTGAATGCTCCTGGAGCCAAGGCTTTGCTTGGCTCGAGGCAGCAGAGGAGAGCAGGGCAGCAGCCTGGCCAGTGCACCCAGGCCCCGAGCCGCGGCGTGGGGAATTCCCTCTGTGGTGCAGCAGGAGGTGCAGGGACGTGATGCCACCGGGTAAAAGTGGCAGAAGCTTCCTCGTCATCGTGGCTGTTTTGTTGTCCTGTGGAGTTGTTTGAGGAGCTTTGCTGATGCAGACCTGGCTGGTTTCACTGATGAGCTGTTGTCACAAGCTGTCACTTGCCAGTTTGATATAATGTGATGCTTGCAGGAACTCTGTGTGTCCTGCGACTGGAGAATTCCACAGGCAAAGTGGGAATGGGACCTTCTGTCTCCATCTCCCAGCCCCAGAACAGCGATGCCCAGACAAGATCTTGCTGGTGTGGTGCTGTTGCTCTCTTGCAGCCTCTGTCCTCCCCAGGGGCAGTTGGCCAGGTGACCCAGATACTTGGCGAACACGCGGTGCGAGTCCCGTCACCTCGGGCAGGGTGTCAGGGTTGTCCCTCCCATCGCCTCCCTGCCGCAGCCGGCCCGCTCTCCACGCAGCTCTCAGCTCTCCTGCGGAGGTGGGCACAGCAGCACAGCTGCTCCAGCACTGAGGGGATCACATCAGACCAGCAGATTCTGCGGATCCCTCCAGCCCTTCTCTGCCTCAGTAGTTCCCAAACTGCTGCAGACCCCTTTCCCCTCGCACTTGGAACTTTGCTGCTTGTGAGTGCCCAGTGCTGGTAAAACGGTCTTAGTTCTGATGAGGTTCAGGGCCGTGACACATGTGGAATGCAGGGTTTTGCCAGATCTTCTAGAAGTTTGGAGCTCCAGGAGTCTTCAGCAAGTCACGCTGTGTGGGCTGAGCTCTTGGCTGAAATTGGAGCTTGACAAAGCTCCTCGGCTTCCCAGGGCTTTCTGGAGCAGCCGGTCATGTGAGTGCGTGATGACTCGGTCAGCTGATGACAGGGCTGCTCTGGGGAGCTGGCCTGGACAGGAACAGGCTTGCCAAGTTTCCTCCAGCTCCTTGAACTGCGATGCAAGCACCCTGCCTCCAAAGGGCAAGCCTCCAAAGGGCAAGGCTCCCAGCTGTCCTGGCTGCATCACACCCCGAGGTGGCTTCGGGTGTTCCTGGGCAGGAGTCTCGGGGCCAGGGGTGCTGACACCCTCCAGCTGTGAGCTCCCGGTGCCCGGTCAGCGCTCGGGTGGGATGGCCTGCGCTGTTCTGCCCAGCTCGGTGGCTGCAGGTCCCATGATCTTCTGGGCACAGAGTGAGCAGCTCTTGCGAGGAGGAGAACAGAGCTGTGGGGCTGGTGCTCGTGCTTCCCCCAGCTCTCTGCGGGTGTTCCCTTGGAGCGTCCCAGCTGCACCCCACCCCTCTTCCAGTTGGTCTGAGCTGCTCTGAGGGATGTGTTCTTGTTTGTGCTGGAGTGGGGAAGCTGAAGGAGCCTGTCCACAGTCATTCTGCAAACTGTCCTTGTTGAAGCTTTCTGAGAGCTCCAGCCTTGCACAAGTGCTCTAAAGTCTCTTTCCCTGAACAGTATTTCGGTTGTTTCTCTGGGGGATTCACGGCCTCCTTTGGGTTTCAGGGGCAGTTTTCTCAGGTTGTTTTATTTTCTCCTCCCTTTCTGTGCAGAGGCAGGTGGAGACGAGCGTCCGCAGTAAGATCCTGTACCTCATCCAGGCCTGGGCCCACGCTTTCCGCAACGAGCCCAAGTACAAGGTAGTGCAGGACACCTACCAGATCATGAAGGTTGAAGGTGAGGACTCTGCGGGTGAAGGTGGGTGAACAATCAGCCAAGCAGCTCTGCTCTGGAGGAGCCCTATGGGAGAAGGAAGGGGTGTCAGGACCCTGCCTGGCATTATCCAAATCTGGACTCACAATACTGAGATTTTTCCTGATGCCCGGTGTCTGCTGGACCCCTTGGAATGACCAAATCCCACTGCAGAGAGAGGACAGCCCTTGTCCCAGGCTCAGGGGCTGCCTTGCTCCGGGCCTCCAGCCCGGCCAAGGGTTGGCAGCGGGACCTGGGAAGCAGGTGCTGCGAATGTTCTTTAGGAAACTGTCAGCAAACCCTCGTGTGCTCTGGGGAGGAATTTACACCGGGGTGGTTCCTTCCCCCCAGGCTCTACGTAGTGCTTCCAGGATGGGTCCACGCTCCCGCTGTCTGTGGCACTGTGACATTTTCTTGTCCCGGAGATGGCAGCGTTCCCGTGGGGGAAGGGACGCACTGCTGCTTCTGCCTCCTGTGCACCAGAACCTCCGCGGGCCATGGCACAGCCTGGTCCTTCACCAAGCCGGTGTTGCCACACTCCTGCCACCCAAAGGGTCAAAGCCCCGCCTGCCCACCTGTGGGCTTTTAGCCCCCCAAGCCAAGTTCAAGGTGGTGAGAAATGAGCCTCACCCAGAGGGCCCCGCTGTCCCCCCCAGGTGCGTGGGACAGTCCCACGGGGATCGTCCTGCGCGCTCGGCAGCGTGGCCCAGAGCCCGGAGCCGGTGGGCATTGTCCTCTGGCCTCGTGCAGGAGGGAGATTGCTCTTTGCTCTGTCAGGGGAGAGCACGGTCAGGGCAGGCACGTGCGGCTGGGCCCCGCGGCCCCCCTCTGCCAGAGGAGCCCTTTCACAACGGGACGCGTGCTTCTCCCACAGGTCACGTGTTCCCGGAGTTCAAGGAGAGCGATGCCATGTTCGCTGCGGAGAGGGTGAGCGCTGCTGCTGGGGAGGGAGCTGCCACTGCCGCACGGACTGTGCTCTCCTGTCCCCTTCCTGATAAACCTTCAGCTCTTGCCTTCCTCCCTTTCATGTGGCTTGGGGACCTCGCTGGTACACACAGCTCCCCGCTGCCACGCGAATGGTTCTGGGGTGTAAGCAGTTGAGCCCAGAATTGCCAGACAGAGGGAAGAACTGACAGGACACGAGTTAGTCTTGTCTTAGGGCACAAGAAAGACACAGAGCAGGTCCAGGAGGAGGCCACAAAATGATCAGAGGGCTGGAGCGCCTCTGCTGCGAGACCAGGCTGAGAGAGGTGGGGATGTTCAGCCTGGAGGAGAGAAGGCTCCAGGGGGACTTTATAGTGACTTTTCAGGAATTCAAGGGGCCTGTCGGCAAGATGGGGACAGACTTTTGAGCAGGGCCTGTTGGGACAGGATGAGGGGTGATGGATTTAAAAGAGGATAGGTTGATATTGGACATAAGGACAAAATTTTTTATGCTGAGGGTGGTGAGAGCCTGGCCCAGGCTGCCCAGAGAGGTGGTGGCTGCCCCATCCCTGGAACCATCCCAGGTGAGGTTGGCCGGGGCTCTGAGCACCCTGCAGATGGCCCTGCTCCCTGCAGGGGGTTGGACCAGATGAGCTTGAAAGGTCCCTCCCGACCCAAACCAGTCTGGGGTTCTGTGACTCTACCCTCCTTGGCCCTCCAGCAGCATGTCAGTCTGGACACAGCAGCAGGGCATTGCTAAAGCCATCGCTGTGCGGCTGCGTTCCTAGAAAATATCTTACTGACTGGACACTGTCACAGTCTCCAGGAACACGAGAGGAGATAACTTGGGATTAATTTTCGCCTGGAGCTGCAAGTGCTTCCAGTCTCCCCATTCACAAAAGCGCCCTGGTCAGCTGGTGGGGACACTCTCCTCGAGGCCCTTCTCTCCTCCTGATGCAATTTTCCTTCACCCCGCCAGGCTCCGGATTGGGTGGATGCTGAGGAGTGCCACCGGTGCCGAGTGCAGTTTGGTGTTGTGACGCGGAAGGTGGGTGCTGCTGCTGCCCCTGCCGCTCTGGGCCCTGGGCCCGCGGCGCTCCACAGCTGGGAGCAGCTGAGTGGCATTGTCTGGTGGTGGAGGGGTGTCCTGCTGCCGCTCTGATGGCTCCTGTCCTCTGCAGCATCACTGCAGGGCCTGCGGGCAGATCTTCTGTGGCAAGTGCTCCTCCAAGTATTCCACCATCCCCAAGTTCGGGATTGAGAAGGAAGTCAGAGTCTGCGAGCCGTGCTACGAGCATCTCAACAAGTCAGTATCTCTGTGGCGTGTTCCTTTGCCTGCAGCTGCTGGGACTGTGAGCCACTGGGTGTGGAGCCACCTTCCCACAGAGCAGAGCGGGGGTCCCTGGGCTGTGCAGTCTGGGCTGGGTTCCCTTCCTCCTGGGAAGGGAGTTTGCAGCCGCAGTGCTGTGCTAAGTGGGGGCTCCAGGGCAGGGGAAGGAGCACTCAGTCTGTGCTGTCTCCTCTTTCTGACTGCAGGAAAGCTGAGGGTAAAGCTGCTGCCACCTCCGAACTGCCCCCAGAGTACCTGACCAGCCCCCTCTCACAGCAGTCCCAGGTGAGTGGCTGCCCCGTGGGTGATGCAGTGATCCTGACCTGCTCGTGGATCTCTTCACTGACCACCCCCTCGTCTTCCTCTTGCAGCTGCCTCCAAAGCGTGATGAGACAGCTCTGCAAGAGGAGGAAGAGCTCCAGCTTGCTATTGCCTTGTCTCAGTCAGAGGCTGAGGAGAAGGAGAGAATGGTTTGTGCCTCTGGCTGCGGGTGTTGCCATGCAGCCCAGATGTCCTGAGCATCTCCCAGCTGGGTGGGAACAGCTGTAGGCACGGCCTGGCACGAGCGAGTCGCAGGGCCCGTGCAGCGAGGGGGTGACTGTGGTGCCAGGCGTATGTTGCGCTGCAGCCCCGAGTCTCGGGAGCTGGCTGTGCCTGAGCTGCGAGCCCGGGGCACGCTGGCTGCGGGCCTTGCTCAGAGGCTGGGCCTGCTGGCCCTGCCTGGCCATTGCTGGCAGCTTTTGTTGCCAACGGGGTGATTGGGAGGAGTCTGGATAGTCCCTGAGTTGACTGTTTTTTCTCTTGCAGAGGCAGAAAACAACCTACTCCATGTACCCAAAGGCTGAGCCCACACCCATCACGTCCTCAGCCCCGCCGGTCAGCACACTTTATTCCCCACCCGTGGTACGTTCACGGCAGCCCCTGTGCGTGAAGTGGCTGGACACAGAGCCTCCCCCAGCCCGAGCCTGCCCTGCCTGTGTCAGATATAATCCCTGTTCCGAGAGAAAACATTTGCCCTGTTCTGTCCCTTGCTTTTGGGTGCCTCTGCTGCTTCCCCCCAAGGCAGCTGTCCCCGTCCGCTCTCTTGCTGGTGCTCAGCACCGGTGGTTGCGCGTGGCCAGGCCCCAGCAGGATGCTGCATGGGAGGTCTCTGGCGTCTCTGAACTGCATTTCCCTGTTTGTCTCTTTACAGAATTCCTCTGCTCCCTTGGCTGAGGACATTGACCCGGAGGTGAGGATCCAGACCCTAGTCCGTGGCACAGGCTCGCTTCCCATGGGGATGCAGTGCTCATCTTCCTTCTCTTTCTGCAGCTGGCTCGGTACTTGAACCGCAACTACTGGGAGAAGAAACAGGAGGAGGTTCGCAAGAGCCCCACGCCGTCGGCACCCCTGTCCCTCACCGAACCGGCCACGCAGCCTGGGGAGACCCACCCTGCCCCGCTTGGTGTGGTTGAGGTAAGAGGGGGCCTGGGCCTGTGTCCAGCAGCTTCTGAGGGGTGAGAAGTGCCCGACTCCTTCCTTTGGCCCGGCCACACAGCTCTGCTGGCTCTGGCACAGGCGGGCAGAGGCTGACGGGTGCCCTGCCCTTCAGCAGCAGTACCAGAACGGCGAGTCCGAGGAGAACCACGAGCAGTTCCTGAAGGCGCTGCAGAACGCGGTCACCACCTTTGTCAACCGCATGAAGAGCAACCACATGCGGGGCCGCAGCATCACCAACGACTCTGCCGTCCTGTCCCTCTTCCAGTCCATCAACAACATGCACCCCCAGCTGCTGGAGCTGCTCAACCAGCTGGATGAGCGCAGGCGTACGTGGGTGCTGCCCGGCCATGGGCACAGGCGGGCAGCCCGGGGAGGAGCAGGCGGCTGCCAGGGCTTCCCCAGTCCCAGGGTTTGGCATTCTGGTGACACCCTTGGGAGAGAAGCCGGAGCGGTGTTGTGCTGGCTTTGGTAGGGGTGGTCCAAGCGCTCTGCCCTGGGGGGGTCCCTGAGGCTGTCTCTCCCCTCCCCAGTGTACTACGAAGGGCTGCAGGACAAGCTGGCCCAGATCCGGGATGCCCGTGGGGCTCTGAACGCGCTGCGGGAGGAGCACCGGGAGAAGCTGCGCCGGGCCGCGGAGGAGGCCGAGCGCCAGCGCCAGATCCAGCTGGCCCAGAAGCTGGAGATCATGAGGCAGAAGAAGCAGGTGAGGCAGGGAAGCGTTCCTGGGGTGCCCAGGGCTGTGCCGGACAGACCATCCGCTGGCACCTCGGGCAGCCCAGGGCTGGCGGGGGTGGCTGCCCTGTCAGGAGGGGGAGCTGCAGGGTCCCAGCTTCCAGCCCTCACGGCCCTGTTCCCTCAGGAGTACCTGGAGATGCAGCGACAGTTGGCCATCCAGCGACTGCAGGAGCAGGAGAAGGAGAGGCAGATGCGCCTGGAGCAGCAGAAGCAGACCATCCAGATGAGAGCCCAGATGCCAGCCTTCTCGCTGCCCTATGCCCAAGTACGGCTGCTGGGCCAGGGACCCTCCCACCAGGTCTCTGGGGACCTGGCCCAAACCTTGCTGTCCTTGCCTCCACAGCTCCAGGCCATGCCCGCAGCCAGCGGGGTGATCTACCAGCCCTCTGGGCCCACCAGCTTCCCTGGCACCTTCAGCCCGGCCGGCTCCGTGGAGGGCTCTCCCATGCACAGCGTGTACATGAACCAGGCAGCACAAGGGGGCACGGGGCCGTACACGGCGATGCCCGTCACGGGCACAGGTATGTCAGTGAGCTGATCCTGTGGGGGTGGAGGCCAAGTGCAAGGTGGCTGCTTCAACCCCTGCCTTCTGTGCCACAGATCCCAGCATGGTGAATGCCTACATGTACCAGCCAGGGGCTGGCAGCGGTCAGGCAGCGCAGCAGGGGCAGGCGGTGCCCACCACCACCCCGGCCTACTCGTCCTACCAGCCCACCCCCACGCAGGGCTACCAGGCAAGTGAGGGTAGACGGGCTGAGGCTGGTGCCACTCGCCCCCTCGCAGCGATGGGATCTCTGAACAGGGCAAAAAGGGCTGGTTGGTCCCCAATCTCTGGATCTGCTGCTGCTTTCACTGTGGGGGTGGGTTGGGGTCAGAGACAGATCTGGGCTCCGCAGCCACCCTGGTCCCAGTGGGGCAAGGAGAGTGGTGCTGGTCTCGGGGCTGGGGTGTGAGCGGAGCTGAGCTGCCTGCACCCCCTCACCCTCCTCTCCTCCCAGAGCGCAGCCTCACAGTCGCAGAGCATCCCGGCCATCTCCCAGGCCCCCCAGTCGGGTGCCATGGGGTACATGGGCAGCCAGTCAGTCTCCATGGGCTACCAGCCGTACGGCATGCAGGTGAGCAGGGCCCACGGGGGAGCTTGCCCTGCACTGCAGGCCCCTTCTCCAGCACTGTACGTGGTCTCCAGCCTGGGGAGCCGGGGAGGGGGAGTCCTGGAGGTGGCTTGCGGGCCCTCGCCTTTGCCGGGCAGGCTCTGTGCGTCCCCGAGCCCCTCTGATAGCCACTCCCTTGCCCCTCAGGGCCTCATGTCGGCCCTGCCGGGCCAGGAAGCCACGCTGAGCAGCTTGCCAGCCCAGCAGTCCTACCTGCCTGGACAGCAGCCCCTCTACCAGCAGGTAAGTGCTATGGCTCTGGGGGGCTGGGGACCCCGGGGGGGTGCCTCGGCTGATGAAGCTGCCTTGTCTCTTCAGATGGCACCTGCCGGAGGGGCCCCGCAGCAGCAGCAGCCCCCGCCAGCGCCTGCCCCGGTGCAGCAGCCGCAGGGCAGCGGGGAGGCCCAGCTCATCTCCTTCGACTGATCCCCGCCGCCGGGCGCGGGGGTCGCGGGTAACACTAACTCATCGGACTCAGTCTGCACTTCAGCTGCTCATCCTGCCCCTGCCTCCGCCCCCCCGCCCGGGGTCCCGGGGGACGCGGGGTCCCTCCACCGGCTCCGGGGCCCCGGCAGTAGGAGCGCAGCCCCCCGCCCTGCTCCGGGGCCGCGCTCGCAGCCCCCGCCCCCTTCCCTTCTCCCCGGGCCCCGCGCTGCCCGGTTCCCGCTTCGTCCCGCCCTGCCCAGCCCCGTCCCCTGCCACCCCTCCCACCCCCAGCCCCGCTGCCCCTCGCCGGGCCGGGCCTGCCCCTGTCCCCGCGGCACGGCCGCTCCTCGCGGGGGAGACCGGGCGCGAACGGTGACAATAAAGTGTTCGGAACGAGCTGCGGCCTCGTGTGCCGGGGGGCGGGGGCACCGGCCCGGTACCGGCCGGCGGCGAGGGGTCGAGAGAGTCTCGGCGGACCCGGCGGACAGAGCGCCGCCTTTCCTCCCCGCCCCACCATCGAGACGAGGCGCCGCCGCCTAGAGCGGCCGCGACGGCGCGGGGGCCGCCGGGACCATCGAGCGCGGGGCAGAGCGGCGCCGTGTCCTCTGCGGCCGCCATGCTGCCCGCCGCCCGCGCGCTGCCG
>JANVCC010000127.1:360895-383244 GCA_025345505.1 Todiramphus chloris collaris | reverse complement strand
GGGCCGCCGCCGGGCCTCGCTCCCCCGGGCTGCGGGCGCTGGGCACGGGCCGCCCGCGGAGCGGGGAGGCGCTGGCCGGGGAGGCGCTGGCCGGGGAGGCGCTGTCCGGGGCGCCGCTCGACACGGCCGCCAAGGAGTACTCGCCCAAGGTGCGGCAGCTGGTGCGGGACATCGCGGGGCTGACGCTGCTGGAGGTGGCCGATCTCAACGCGCTGCTCAAGGTGGGTGGTTCTGCCCGGCCCTGCCAGGCCCGGCTCGGCCCGGCCCGGCCCGCGTCCGCCGCCTCACCGGCCGCTGGTGCTGCTGCTTCTTCCCACAGGAGACGCTGAAGATCCCGGACGTGGCGGTGATGCCGGCGGCGGCTGCCTCCCTCCATCCCTCCCAGGCAGCTCCGCAGGTACCGGGCTCTCCGGGAAGGGGGGTGGGGAGTTGGGCCCGCGGGGCCCCGTGTTGGCCCTGCGGGTTCCCACGTGTGGGGGACGAGGGCCATTGGGACAGGCCGGGTGTCTTCACTGAGCCCTGGCCACTTCCAGGAGGAGGAGGAGGAGGTCTCGCTCAAAAAGGAGAAAACACATTTCACCGTCCGGCTGACAGAGCTGAAACCTGCTGACAAGGTGAAGCTGATCAAGGAGGTGAAGAACTTCGTGCCTGGAATCAACTTGGTGCAGGTGAGGAGGGGGCTTTCCCAGGCTCCAGACACCCACTGCGTTGCCCCCGAGCCCACGGGGTCCAGAAGCAAGTTTCCAGCAGTGGCCTTGGTTCCCTGTTTGAAAGGGAGCCAGGATTTCCATGTTTAGAGCAGCCTGCCACGCACACAGGCCTTGGTTCAAAGAGGTGGACGAGGCGTAGAGCACAAGTTGGTTGCGTCTGTTTCTCTGGCGATTTTTTGAGAAGGCTGCTCCCTCCTGCCCCTTACAGAAGTGGTGGGATAAAGAAGGAGGCTCAGAGCAAAGGCCCTCTGAGCCAGCCTCACCTTCTCCAAGTGTCAGTGCTGCTTGGAGCTTTCCTGCAGGCCTCGGGGGCAGCCAGGATTCCTTGTCCCCCCAGGCTTGGCTTTGCGTTCCCTTGGCGTTTCAAGGCTAATGTATTTCTGAATATGGATGAGCTTCTCTCATTCACCCAGCTTGCAATCTCTGCTTCTCCTGCCTTCCCGAGCTCTTCTTTTTGTAGGTGATGCCACCTCTTTCCCCAGAGGGGATGGGCCTTTCAGAGTGCTGTGCAGCGTCTGAGCTCATGTCCCCGAGCCACAATGAGGGCTCAGAACCCAGAACGGGTGACACAGCAGCTGCTGCAGGAGCATTTCCCGTGCCTCCGTTCTGCACAGGGCGATGCTTGCCCGCCTAGGGAATGGTGGCAGCGCTTCCTGGTTATCCAGTTGCAAGGCAGAAATGTTGAGCGATGTAAAATCTGCTCTTCTTTGTAGCCCAGAATCTCAGAAGGATTTGCAGAAAACCTTCTGACCCGTCCAGAAGGAAACACTGCAAAGCAAACGGTTCAATAGCGGGGAAATGCTGGTGGGCGGGACATGGGGTAATTAACTGATGCTCAGCTGGGTTACTGTTTGTCCGTTATCAGCCCCAAGCAAGCACTCAGATATCACCCCCTGTAACGGACGCCTTCAGCGCTTAATTCAAAGCTGCCTGGAGAACTGGTGCTGCCAGCTGAGCCGGGTGCATCTCAGAGCGGTGGCAGGGGCAGTAGGTGCTGGTTACGCTGGGGGAACCGGCCAGTGGTGAGGTACCCGACTGGTGTTTTGGTTAAAGCACACACCCAGGACGGGCTGCCAAGGGCGGCTGGCTCTGCCTCAGGCCTTGTAGCCACAGTGCAGCTGATGCATTTTTATTGTGAATTTTATTGCTGTCCACTTGAGGTGTTTTTGGTGAGGCTTGCGTGGAGTCAGTTCCTGGCCCGTGAGGCTGTCAGTGCTTTGGAAGGAGGCGCTGATGGTGAAATCAGGGGACATTGGGTGCTGATGTGACTCGAGCAGGATGGCCCCACAGGAGCGACACCCTGGTGAGACTGGCACGGTGTCAGTGCGAGCCGGGTGTGGACCCATTCTGAGCCAGCCCAGCAGACGCTGACCTTGTGTCCCGGGCCATTGTCCCCCAGTGCTCCGTCTGGCGTGGACACGTGCCACTTTGGCCAGCCTGGCTTGGGCCTGGCTCATTCTTCTGCTGAGAGCCCTGAGCAGCTGCTTCCTTTGGCCGGGGCTGCGGTGGAGCGGGTGTTAGGCGTTGGTGAGCAGGGATCTTAACTGAATAAGACAGGTTGTGTGCCTGTCCTTGTCCCAGCAGCCAGAACGTGCCCCTCTTTGAATCCTGGCCTGGGTGTTGTGGTGGGTGAAGCTGTGCCCACCCTGCCCCCACAGCTGCACCTCGCCCCTCGCCAGAATAGCAGTTTCTGCCCCCATGGAGATATTGTCGCTGCGCACTGCAGGAATTAAACCAGCAAGACCCGCTTTCTGTCAGCGAGGGTCGGTGTGTCGGGTGCTAATACACAGCAGAGCCGGCAGCAGCTGCCCTGCAGGAACCTCCCCGGGCTCTGCGTTCGAGCAGCCGAATCGCTCCACCGCTGCTGCTTGGTGTGAGGGTGTCCGGCTGCAGCTGGGGCTCACCCCCAGGTGACTTCCCTCCTTGTACCCCAGGACTCCCATAAGTCAACAGCTTTTCCGCCTGCTGTGGATGCTGCAGCTCTGCGTGGTACCGGTGCCTTTGTGCAAAAAGGCCTGGACGTCTCAAGGTGGCATCCCAAGCACAGCCCGTGCTGGAGCTCTCTGACCCAGCACTGTGGGTCCCAGTGCAGCCATGCCCAGGCCCCGCGGCAGCCTCTGCTCCGTGCCACGTAAACGTGTGAAGCAAAACACGGCACTGCCAACAACCGCCCCGACACGGGCCCGGTGCTGCCATGGCTGGTCACCGGGGGGTGACTCTGCCTGTGCCCCAAGCGGGTCTGTGCTCCCCGGAGCACCCTGCCCGCAGCATGAGGAATTTTTGGGCAGTTGCTCACTGGAAGAGGTCTCCCAGGGCTAGGGGGCGTGCGCAGTCACTCGCCATCAGGCTTAGACGGCTGCTGGCAGGATGTTCAAGTAAAAGTCTGGGCTCTGGGGCTGGCCGGTGAGTTCCCGCGGTCCGATCATGGTGGTAAGTCTGCTAATCCAGTTAGTGAAAGCTGGTTACAAGCCTCGTACTTTGTCCCCCCCGCAGGCAAAGAAGCTGGTGGAGTCTCTTCCGCAGGAGATCAAGGCCAACGCCTCCAAGGAGGAAGCAGAGAAGATCAAAGCGGCCCTGGAGGCGGCCGGAGGGACTGTGGTTCTGGAGTAGGTGGCCACGGTTCGGGAGTGGTTGGCCACGTCTCGCCCACGGAGGGACTGGTGTGACAGCACCCGCCCCCAGCCGAGCCGGGACATTCCCGAGAGCGAGGCGTCCCTGTCACGCGTGGTGGGAACGCTCCCGCAAGGCGTTCCGATGCCAAAAGGCCGCGTGCTCCGCTGGGGCTGCGTCACCGTGAACTCTACTGTCATAAACCTCCTGAAAAGCCTGTAAAACGGTTCGTGTCTGGAAAAAAACAAGCAAACAACAACCAAAAAACCAATCAAAAATAGCCGTGCTTGGCCTCTACGGTGCATCCTCCCCTGCTTTTCGGTGCAGCCGCCACGCCGGGTATGGTTTGACCCCTCCGTTCATTAATTGTTCGCCGTTGATTAATTAATCACTGTCAATTACTTGAAAGAGGCGCCTTCCTCCAACGGGCGCGGGTGGGAGTCGCCCTCCGGGAGCCCGGGGGTCGCTGCGGGGGAGCTGCCGCGTCGCCCCCCCGGTGCTCGTTACGGCGGCCCCGGTACCGGGGGGGGCGGGGCCAGGCGGGGCGGGGGGCGGGGCCTGCGCCCCTTCCCGGGGAGCGGGCGGGGCCTCCCCGCAGAGCGGCGCCGATGGCGGAGCGGCGCGTGTCGCGCTGGTACTTCGGGGGCCTGGCGTCGTGCGGGGCCGCCTGCTTCACGCACCCGCTGGACCTGGTGAAGGTGAGGGGGGCCGGGGGTCCCGGTGCTGGCGGGCGGGGCCCGGTACGCGGGGAGGTTGTAAGGGCGGGTCCGGAGCAGCGGGAAGCGGTGGCGGGAGGGGGATGGTTCGGGCGGGCAGCGGCGTCGGGGGTGCGGGGACGGTTCCGAAAGGTCGGGAAGAGGTTGTGAGGTGGCCGGTTCTGAAGGAGCGGCTCCGGGGGTCCCGGGCAGCGGCTCTGAGGGGCCGGGGAACGGCTGTGGGGACGGTTCTGAAGCACCGGGTCTGGGGGTGCGGGAAGCGGCGCGGAGGGGCCGGGGGACGGCTCGGGGTGCGGGGCTGGCTCCGAGGGACCGGGGAACGGCTCCGGGGCCGCCGGTAACGGCTGCGGAGGAGCGGGGAAAGCAGCTGGCCGGGGAGGGCCGGCTCGCGGCTGCCCGGGCACCGAGCGAGCGGGGACGCGGCCCTGGGCTCGGGGAGACGCGCGGCTGCAGGGCCCGTGGGCACGGCCGTGCGGGCACCGGGCCGGCGGGTCACGGCTGTGGGGGCAGGGGACTCGGCGTGAGGGGACGGGAGCGGGGGGTCCGGGGTGGCGCTGAGGGCTCTGGGCAGCTCAGGGTGCCAGCCCTGGGGCTGCGGAGGACACCCTGGCCAGCCCTGCCCGTGGCTCCAGTGCCCGCGACATTGGCCGCAGGCCCACGGGGCTCCCTGTCCTCGGGCCAAGATGTCACCTAGGCGCCGCGGACAGCCTGGCATCACTGTGCCCGCACAAAGACCGCCGCGCGCAGCCCTGTGCTGCCAGCACCCACGGACGGGGCGAATGCCAGCGCTGCCCGAAGCTCTGTGCCAAGCAGCGATGCGCCTGGCAGCCGGGCAGGCTGCAGAGGGGGAGCGGGCAAGCAAGCCCAGGCCAGGGCCTGCCATGCCCAGGGCCGTGCCTGTGGGTGAGGCTTGGGACAGTCAGCCCCTTCCCACCCCGCACACAGAGAGAGCTGGGCACAGGCCCAGGAGAGGAGTCAGTGCTGGCAGGGGGATGCCGCCTCCCTGGTGCTCGGCCTGTTGCCATGCCCGGCTGGCCCTGGCTGCCCAGCAGAGGTGGCTGGCAGCCCGTGGAAGCTCATGTAGGATGCCCTGGCAAGGTGCTAAGAAGGGGAATTAGGCTGGTACATGCTCCCAGCTCTGTCTCCGAGATGGTGTAATGAATGTGACTTTAGGACTGCGCCCTCCACGCTGTCCCCACAGATGAGTGGCCCTGCGTGCCCCGCAGCCATGAGCAGCCTGGGCCAGCCGGCTGGTTTTGCCACGGGGTTGACATCTGAGTATTGAACATGGGACTCGCCTTTAGCACAGAGCTCCCCCGCAGAGGGGGCTGGTGCCAGGCACGGGGAAGCATGAGGGGCCTCAGGGTCAGGCAGGGCAGAGGGCCAAGGGCACCTGGCTGCACCTCTGGACCTTGCCCCAACAGGAGGCCTGGCCAGAAGCTGCTCCGGAACCCCTGAGCCGGCACTGCACAGCCACTGGCTGCCTGCAGCCTGCCTGCCCTGCGGCACGGGCCACGGCACTGGCCACTTCCTCCCCTGCCTGCCCTTCTGTGTCTCTGGGACAGGCGCCACGTGCTGCCAGGCGTGGCTCTGCCCTGCCTGCATGGCAGCCGCTCGCCCGGCTCCCCAGCACACCAGGAGCTCTGCTCCCTGATGCCCAAACCCTGCCTGCTGGGGTTGAAGGCAGCCCCGTCCCGGCAGCCCCGCTGTGGCTGTTCCCAGAGCCCTGCTGTGTGTCCCACGCCCCAGCCATGCTGGGGCTCCCGTAGCAGGAGCCAGGCCTGGTTCCCCGCCAGCGGCACTTTGCTCTGTCAGGCCTTTGACCCACACGTGATCTTCAGTGTGGAGCTGGGCCGCTGCACTCAGAACGTGCTCCAGCACCGGCCAGCAGAGCTCCTCCATCCCACCAGCCCCCACAGTCCCACTGTCACTTCCTCGGGTGATGGTGGGAAGCGTCAGGCGGCTGTGGGTGGGGAGGGGAGAGCCCAGGCTGTGCCCAGGAGCGGGTCAGAGCTGGTGAGCCAGGCCGTTGGGTAGTTTTCCTGCCCCTGGGTTTCCTGTAGCTGGGGCAAAGGGAGGTCTTTCTGGAGCCCTGCCAGTGCCCGTGCCAAGGTGTGGGGCAGCAGGAGGCCGTGGATCTGCCAGCCTGGTCATGGTCACTTCGAGCAAACCTGTGGTGGTTGCTCGCTTGCTCACATGCTTCTGTATCCGCTTGCCCTGACGTGGCCCGTGGCCTTTCTTGGAGGAGCAGGTGCTGCCATTTCATCTCGGGGTTGCTGCTGAGGGCACTGAGCCGGGCAGGCATCTGGAGGGACTGTGGGCAGGGGCCTTGGCACTGCCCCCTCTCCTGCCGACCTCTGCTGCCCTGCTGCTGGACCGGGCCCATTTCCCAGCGCTGCTCAGGCGTGGGGAGCCTGGAGCTGTTGCTGTTTGCAGGGAAGCTCCTGCTTGAGTGCTAATGAGTTGCCCCAGGAGCACTCAGAGGGGCCGTCCCTGCGCTCCCCCAGTTCTGCCCAGCCCCGGCACTGGGCCGTGCACTGACACTGCCAGACTCTGCTCCAGGTCCACCTGCAGACGCAGCAGGAGGTGAAGATGCGGATGACAGGGATGGCGATGCACGTGATCCGCACCGATGGCTTTCTGGCTCTCTACAACGGGCTCAGCGCCTCGCTGTGCCGGCAGGTGAGTGCCACCGTGTCCTGACGGCCCCTGGTCCCCAAGGCCAGCACCAAGCTCCAGTGGCTAGGCACTGCCCATCCCAGCTGGCAGCTGGGCTGGAGCTGACAGGCTGCAGGCACCCAGCGGGACGCAGTGGCTCATCTTGCTTCTCCAGATGACCTACTCTTTGACTCGCTTTGCCATCTATGAGACTGCCAGGGACCACCTGGGCCGGGGCAGCCAGGGGCCTCCCCCCTTCTACCAAAAAGTGCTGCTGGCTGCAGTGGGAGGTGAGCAAGAGACAGGGTCCCTCAGCCCTGGGCTCCCCCAGGCTGGAGAATCCCCCTGACCCCAGCCTTTCTTTGGGCACAGGATTCACCGGCGGGTTCGTGGGGACCCCGGCAGACATGGTGAACGTCAGGTCAGTTCTGCCCGTGTCCTGGTGCCGCTGTCACTGCTGGCGTGAGGGTAGTTGGGATGGTGGGATGCTCCCTGTGCTCCTCCCTTCTCTCCTCACCAGGCTGTCCTGTGGTTGGTGGTCCAGTCCCAGTGGGGAGAGTTCTGCCATCCAGTGTGACATTCCTGGCCCCAGGGGGGTCTGGGGCTGCGGGCAGTTGGCTTGTCCCTCTGCAAAGGTGGCACAGTCCATCTGCTGACCACAGGCCAGCCTGCCCCAGGCCCCTGCTGCTGGGGGGGACTGCGGGGCACTGGCCTCCACCTCACTCCGTGGTTCTTTGTCTTCCAGGATGCAGAACGACATGAAGCAGCCGCCTGCCCAACGGCGCAAGTGAGTGGGGGGCTGGAGCAGCAGGGAAGGGGGGAAGGGGGGGGATGCTCTGGGGCTCCCCAGGGAGACAGGGCAGAGGGACGGGGGGCCTGGGGGGACCGTGGGGAGCTGGGCAGTGAGTCGGGGGGGGCAGGGCTCTCGGGGGGGAGCGGGGCAGTGGGGAAGGGGGACCGGGGAAGGGGGGCCAGGCTTCCCGGGTTCGGGGTCCGTGTGGCCGCGGGAGGGCAGCACCGGCCCGGGCTCCGTTAGCCGGGAGCGCGGCCCCGGTGGCTGCAGCCCGTCGGGGCTGTCGGGCTGCTGGGGAGCCCCGCGCCCTGACGCCTTCCCCTCTTGCTCTCCCCAGCTATTCCCATGCCCTGGACGGCATGTACCGTGTCCTCCGGGAAGGTGAGGCCGTGCCAGCCCGGGTAGGGTGAGCCCGCCCAAGTGTCCTCGCTGTCACTGGGAAACTGGCAGGAGTGGCCCAGGGCGCTGGGCTGGGAGGCAGGGAGAGGGGGCAGAGGGTGGCCACCGGGCCGGTGGAGCCGAGGGTCGGGCAGGGCCCGGCACCTCCTCGGGAGCTGGCGGGGGCAGAGCCGGGCAGCCTGCCCGTACTCCGGCGGAAAAGAGAGACCTGGCAGCGGCTGCTGGGGAAAGCACAAGTGGGCAGAGCAGGTGGGGAGGGGAAAGAGCAGCAGGCGGGAGGAGGTAGGGCTGCTTCGAAGGATTCTCCGAGTGTCTGCTGTCGTGTGAGGAGCCCAGGACACAGACCAAGTTAGGGGAGGAGGGTCGTGGGGGGTGTGAGTGCTGTCCCAAGACTGTGGCGATTCCAATCTGTCTGTCCACAGAGGGCTTGAAGAAACTCTTCTCAGGAGCTACGATGGCATCCAGCCGAGGGGCCCTGGTCACCGTTGGGCAGGTAGGAGAGCTCTGCAGTAGTCCCTGGCATGGCAAGGAGCGGGGTCATGTCACTAATGTGCTGTGTCTCCACAGCTGTCCTGCTATGACCAAGCCAAGCAGCTGGTTCTCACGACTGGGTTGATGTCGGACAACGTCTTCACTCACTTCCTGGCCAGCTTCATCGCTGTGAGCAGGGCTGGGTGCGAGGAGGCGGCACTGGGACAGGGCTTGCCTACAGCCAGGCTCAGGACCCTGGGCTGGGGCTGCCAGCGCTGCTGGCTTCTGTGGGGCTCCCAGCCTGGGGTTGGACCCAGGCCAGGCTCTGGGACTCCAGTAACTGTGGCAGTTGCTGGCCCCTGGTCTCCTCCGTGAGCTCCTCGTGCTGACCCCACTGACTCTCCCCAGGGTGGATGTGCCACTTTCCTGTGCCAGCCCCTGGACGTGCTCAAGACCCGCCTCATGAACTCCCAGGGCGAGTACCGGGTGAGTAGCCAGTCCTGCCCACCCTGCTGCCACCCTTCCTGTCTGTCCCCTTTGCCTCCCGGCACCTCCTCATCTGTCCCTCTTGCTCTAGGGTGTTGTGCACTGTGCCATGGAAACTGCCAAGCTTGGCCCCCTTGCCTTCTACAAGGTACCTGCCTGGGCCGTGTTGGGGGGGCTGCTGGGGTGGAGTGGGAGGAGACGGGGCTGGGCTGGGAGCAGAGGTTAAGGCCAGAACAGGGTGTCTGGCCCCGCACTGCTGTGTGCCGTGGCCTCCTCTGGGCTTGCAGCCCCCTGACCCCTGTGGGCTGCGCTGCCGGGCACCCTCAGCCAGCGACACACTGAGCCTCCCCATTCTTGCTGTCCCCTTCCAGGGCCTCATTCCTGCTGGCATCCGGCTCATTCCTCAGACCGTCCTCACCTTTATCTTCCTGGAGCAGCTGCGCAAATACTTTGGGATCAAAGTGGTCACCTGAGTAGGAGGGACAGGCCCCTGTGTCACCCCAGGGGGTGGGCATCTGGGTCACTGCTGGGATCCCAGAACCCCTCTCCACTCTCTGGGGCCAGCACCTCTCTTCTGCCCCGGTGTCCTGTCCCACTCCTGTGCCTTGCCAGTGCCTGTGGCCAGCTAGTCCCAGACTCCTCTTCCCTTTTTCACCTCCGTTCTCAGCATCTCTGTTACCTCTGGGATGTTCTTGGGCCTCTTGGCCTCTCTGCACCCTTGGTTTGGGTTTTTTTTCTGCTCTTCTCACTGGCCATGAGTTCTGCTCTTACCCCCCTCAGACCTCTCCCTTGTGCACCTCAAGGCTGTGCTGCCCTGGGGGGACGAGGGGCCCAGCCTCGGGTTCTGTGCCTGGTGACAGAGCCTGCAGGACCAGTGGCCACTCTGAGGTCAGTGGGACTGGGGGGACAGTGGCCACTTGGAGGTCAGCGGGGCTGGGGGCGTCGGTGGCCACTCTGGGGTCAGTGGGGCTCAGGGGCCAGTGGCCATGCCAGGGTTGGCACACTCCCAGCCTCTCTTGCCAGCAGCAGGGGCAGATACAGGTAGAGCACAGCAGGAGCCCGTCCTTCCTTAGTGTCTCTGGCCCTGTGTGCTTCCTCTGTGCCCCCAGTGCAGCTTGGCCTCCTCCCACTGCTTCCCAGCCTTCCCCCTCTGCTTCCTGGCCTCCCCAAACTCCCCCCTTGCTTCTGCTTGCCCAAAACTCTCCAGCACCTGATGGCTGCTGGGCTCTTCAGGGATTGTGCCTCATACCAATGATGATGGAGACCGGAGCCTGTGGCCAAGGCTGGCAGCTGCCCCCTGGCTCTGCCTGGGGCCAGGCAGTGCCTGCTCCAGGATCCAGCCTGGGGTGGGGGCATCCGTCCAGCCCCACTCTGTGGCCCCGGCCCCTTGCCTGAGGCCAGGGAAGCCGCCCACCCCCAGTGCCCCATGGCCCCCTTGCCCTGCACTGCCCTGTGTGTGGGGACCGCAGGCACCAGCCCCTCTGCCCTGTGCACCCCTGTGCGTGGTGGCCCCGAGGGATCAAAGAACTGGAATATCTGTGACCTTAATATATAAACAAGTGTGGAACAGCCCCGGGCCTGGTGTGCTGCTTGTGGGGGGGGTGGGATGCTGTCCCCACCTCCTGCAGGAGGGCAGGGGCTGGGTGCTGAGCTCCCCAGGGAGCAAGGCTTGGCACTGGGCCGAGTAGGGGCATCTTCACCCTATTCTGTGTCCCCAGCCCCAAGGGTGCAGGTGTCCCCACGCAGTGAGAGCTCCCAGGGCCAGCCCTGCCCTGAGCTGTGCCTGGTCTCAGCAGAGCTGTGCCCAGGGCACCGTCCTGCCTCGTCCTTGTTGTGGGAGCTGCCTCCAGGATGTGGCACTAATTGGGCTCCAGCGGGCGGAACAGAGCCAGCCTGGGACAGCAGGGCAGTGAAAGCTCGTCACCTTAACGAAGTCTAATGATGCTGGCTGGCATCGCCGCTTTGTTCCTGTGCCTGGCCCTGGGTGAGGGTTGTGGGCAGGTGAGGGAGGCGCGAGCTGAGCCCTTGTGGTGAGGGGCTGCGGCTGCCTGGCCCTGGCTGGGCTGTGGTGGCTCCTCGTGGATGCAGCACCACTGCCAGGGGCTGCCCCGGCCGCCCCAGCACCCCTGCCAAGGCTGACGGGTGCCCCTCTGTGCCCAAGATGGGAGCTGCAGGGCCCTGCTCCGGGTGCCACGGTGGGGACACTGGCACCCGCGTCCCCCATGGCAGCTGAGCAGCCACACGGGCAGGGCAACATGTGCCAGGGCAGCCCCGAGCGCAGCCCGGCCGGTGGCTGCCCGGGGTGGGAGCGTGTCTTGCCCTGAGCAGCAGCCCGCGGCGCTGGCGGTGGCTGCCGCTGCCGGCCCCGCTGCCCCGAGGGCTCCCGCGGGTCCGCTCCGCGCAGGGCTGGCGGCTGCCCGTCCCCCTCGCTTTCCTCTGCCCCGGAGCACGGCGAGGGCTGGTTCCAGGGGCAGCCGCGGGTCTGACCCGCGGGCACACGCGAACCTCCGGCTGTGCCCGGGCCGCTCTGCCCGCGCTCGCGGGGACTTCCAGCGGGCGGGCGGCTGAGCACAGGCGGGACCCCGGCCCGGGGGGACAGCGGCCGGAGGGCTCCGAGGAGCTCGGGGCTGGGCTGGTGGGCTCTGCGCGGGAGCGGGCTCTGTGTCCCCGAGCTCTCCCGGCTGCGCGGCCGCCGCGGCCCGGAATAAATCCGTCTGTGCCCAAGGACCGGGGCAGGGGCGGCACTGGCGCCCCGCTACGGGCACCTCTGTCCCGGCCACGCTCCAGCCCCAGTCCGGGGGGCTCGGGGCGGCTCCGGGCGCTCGCTGCGGCGCTGGGCTGTGTTTACCCGGTTATGCCGCCGCGGGACAGAGCGGGGCTGACACAGACCCGTCCCCGCCGGCGGCGGCCGGAGCCGGGGGGTCGGGGCGGCTCCCGGCTGCGCGGCCGAGGTTTGTCCGGGTCCTCGGAGCGGGGCCGAGCCCTGCGAGCCGGGGCGCGGGACTGGGCCGGGGGCGGAGACAGTACCGGGAAGGCTCCGGGGACTGCGGGGGAGCCCCGAGGCCCCGCCGAAGCCCGGCAGACCCCGCTGCGCCCGGCGCGGGATTGCACCGGAGCCGCGGGCATCCCCCTCTCTCCCGCTCGGGGGCCGGTGCGGTCCGGCTGCTCCTACCGTTCCGCCCGCCCCGTCGCCGCCGGCGAGCTCGGCCGGTGCCCGGCAGTGGGGCGGGGCGGAGAAGCCGGCGGCGGGTCCAGGCGGTGGGGACGAGCGCCGGCGCTCCCGCAGCTCCCGGGCGCGGCCGCCGGTGATGCGGAGCCGCGCCGCGCCGTGCCCAGCGCCGAGCGCCCGGGGCAAACGGCATCGGGCGGGGCGGGGGACACCGGGCTGCGCCCCCCCCCCCGTGCCGACGGGAGGAGCGGGGCGGCGAGACGCGGCTCCTCGCCCGCGGTCCCTCCCCCCGCGCCGGTCCCTCCCCCCGAGCCGCCACAGCCGTCGCCGCCGCGGCTCCGACAAAAGTTTTCTCCGGAGCGGCCGTGCGCGCCGGTCCCGATCCCGGTCCCCGCCAGCACCGAGATGCTCCTGGGATTCGCCGCGAGCCCAGTCCCGACAGGTACGGGAAGGGGGGGAGGAGGGAGGGTGCGCCCGTCCCCGTGGGCTCGGGGCTCGCCGTCCGGCGGGATGCCGCACTCCCCGGAGCGCGGGTCCACATCTTGCGTCTCGGCTGCGCATTCCCGGAGCCGCGGCTTGAGTCCCGGAGTGCGGAGCGGCAGCTCCCAGAGCCGCCCCGCTGCTGAGTGCTGGCCCCGATGGGGCCGAGCCCCTCGGCGAGGGGTGACCTGCGCCGGGGAGGACCCAGGCGAGCTGTGCCTGTTCCCTCCCTCTGGCACCCCTGGGCAGGAGCTCTGCCGCTGGGCAGCTCGGCATCCCTGGGTGCTGCCGTGGTGGCTGTGAGCCCCGGGTGAGTGATACCAGCCAGACTCTGACGTGCTGGGAGCATCTCCTGGAGAAGCCCCTCACTAGGGTGGTGCCCACTGGTCTCCCTGCCATGGGCACAGCTATGTCTGTGGCTTTCTTGCTGAGGAGCAGAAGCAGGGGACAATTTTCCAGGCTCTCCGCGCTCCCCAAGCTCTCTGGGTGCTGCAGGGGCCCATCGCGAGTGCCCTTTGTGACTCTGTCCCAAGCTCTGCTGTGTCAACATGGTGTTGGTAAACGGCTTTGTTTAACCAGGACATGGTGGGTAGGTGACCTTGCCGCCCTCGTGGCTGGAAGCGCATCTCCAAAGCGGCTGCAAGATCACCTCTGCCTGGCACTGCCTTCCCAGCCCGGCAGCTCCCTTGGGGTGGCTAGGGAGAGACAGGCACCCCAGTGCCAGGCCGGCTCCCCTCAAGGCATGGCAGCTGGGTGGGCAGAGGATGGGGCATCTGCTGCTGCCCAGCCTGTGTCCACCCAGCACCTCGCCCTGCACCCTGTAACGCAGCTGCCGTGCCCCACGCAGCGCTCGGCAGCTTGTGCTGTGGGTGTCCTGACCCCTGCCAAATTCACTGGGTGCCCCTGTGATTTCCTCAGCTTTATCTGTGCATCAGCAGGAAAATTTAAGGCCTGCAGGACCCCTCCTCGGCATATTAGTGCCGGCCCAGCTGCCAGCTTTTGCCCTTCCCACCAATCCCCACTCCTTTCCACATACTGTGGTGCGGGTTTTTTTTATGTTCTGTTGCCTAGAGAGGGGAAAAGAGAAAAGGTTGAAGAGAGAAGAGGCAAAATGTGGATTAAAAATAGTTAATGAAAAAATGTGACCGCAAGCCCTGATCAGCAGCGCAGGACTGAGACCAGCCACTGAGCACAGCGCTGTGCCGTGCCCCTCGCTGTGCCAGGCAGAAGCAGAGTCTGGGCCAGCTGGATGCCGAGGAGATGGGGCGGCCGCTCCGCTGTCCCCCTGTGCTCCTCCATTGCACACTGCCATGTTCCACGTCCCCTGTGGCCAGAGCCCCTCTCCTCGTCTGTCTACCCCAGCCCAGGGCATCTGGGAAACTTGTCTGTGAGCAGCAGATGCCAGTGGGTGGCTGGGCACGAGTACCACCCCACACAACCCCACGGCTGGTTGCTGGTTGTGCCCCAATGCTCTGCATGCCCTGGGACAAGGAGGGACCCTGCCAGGACCCCGTCCAGGATGGGTTGCTGTGTGCAACATTACCTGCACATCTGCCCCTCAGCAGAGCAGGGTTTGAGCTCGCTCCTCGGTGGGCTACCGGAGGTTGTCCCCAACTCTGTGATGACCAGAGCATTAATTTGTGACATGAGCCGCGCTGGGCACGTGGATGCTGAGCTCCCAGTGCGGGTGGGTGTGTGCAGATGCCTGTCTGCACTGACCTTTTCCTAGGCTTTTCCCAGTCCTGTGCTTCCCCCGTGACATGCTAACCACACGTGTCACACCGTGTCTCTCATGCCATCCTCCTGTGTTTCACGGGTTTTCGTGCAATGTGATGAACACGAAAAACCCATTTCCCCGAGGCAGGCCAGAGTTGCTGTGTGGCTCAGCATCCCCTCGGCAGCACCTGCCAGGCAGCAGGGTTACTCGACCACTGCCCAGCTGCTCGGCCGTGCTCGCAGACCACGCTCCCTGTCGGGTACCGGGCAGCTGTGGAGGATGCCTGTGACCATCCTTCCGGAGTCAGGGCAGGCGCGGGGGTGATGCAGAGCAGTCGCCCTGACGGCACAGGGACCGGTGGCTTTTGTTTGTACCCTCTGTTGCTGTTGACGAAAACACTGTCAGGGTTGGTTTAGATTTTCTTGGTCCAAAGTGACACAGAATCCGACATCGTTGGTGCCTGGTGACGTCGGCTCTCTCCGTGTGCTGCTGCTCGGTGTTTCCACGATCATGTAGCTCTGTGGAAATGAGCAGCGGTCTTGCAGCGCGAGGGCTGCTCCAGGCACTTCGACTGTTCCTCCCCTGCCAGATTTCCTGGTACTCGCTTCCCGGGGGAGCACTGGAACAGTTGTGGGTCGCAGGTGGGAAGCAGAAGGAATCCTCGAGCTTGGGGCAGGAATACAGATGGGGACAGCATGAGGTGTGGGTCAGTGCTCCTGAGCCTCCCTGCCACAGCCGCCTCCCCCAGCCACGGTCCTGAGGGGAAAGTGGAGCAGCATCAGAAGGGCCAGGCTCGTGCTGGCATTGCATCAGCTCTGGCCCTGCACCGTCCCCTCCCCTGCCAAGTGCCGAAGCCCCTGCCGTGCTGGCTTGTAGCTCTGAGCTCAAAGCCAAGCCAGCCGTGGAAAGCGCTGCATTAGTGCACTGGGGGCTAATCCCTGGTCCGGAGGGTGCGCAGCCCCCACTGCCACCCCCGAGCTCAGAACGGTGCTGGGCATGGGGCTGTGCTGGGCACGGGACAGGGAGGATGTGCTCCCCCCATAGCTGGGGACATGAGAGGCCCACGGAGGGACCAGGCTGCGATGGGCTGCACCAGCCTTGCAGCGCTTGTGCGGGGCCTTGGCTGTGCCAGGGTGCTCCCAGGTCACGTTGCAGATGCCCATGAGTGTCCCCGCAGAGGCTTCATGGAGCTGCTGATCCACGTGGCTATCGGCGCAGTGATCCCAGATGTGGAGCTCGCTCCCTCGCACGTGTGATGACACCAGAGCCAGGCACTGCCTGGAGGGGCTGGGGTGGCAAAATCCCGAGGGAAGATGACTTGGGTGGGAGGGAGTAGGAGAGCATCTCTCCCCCAGGCAGGGCAGGATTCTCAGCTGTGCGTGTGGCACACGCACCAGTGTGGGACAAAATTCCAGCAGCTGCCTTTTCCCATCCTTTCTCTGGGGCTCAGTGCAATGCCACAGCGGCAGCAGCAGCGCAGCGTGCCCTGGTGCTCAGCTTGCTCCATCCCCCTCCCGAGCTGTGTGCCCCAGCGCCCTGCCTGCCAGCACACGCTGGGCTGCTGGGTCATGAGCCACAGGCCTGGGGGCCACAGGAAAGCCGGCTGGGGGAAAGAGGTGTGTGTGTGGGGGGGTCCTCATTTTGCTTCCGGTGCCGCAGGTTTGGCATCGCTGGCTCAGGAAGGGCTCAGCTCACAAACACAGGTGCCAGCGACTGCCCCGCTGCCTCCCACCCCAAGGATGCATGACGGTGCCAGTATCTAACACCTCCGGATGCCCAGTGCTGGGGCTGCCGGTATTGGCCCCTTCCCCGCGTGTCCACAGCCATCCCAGGACTGGCTCTCCTTCCTTCCTCTTCCATCGTGGGTGTGAGATCTCCCTTTCGCAGCGGCGACTGCAGAGCCGTGCTGAGCGTTTGCAGCCCAGCCTCCGCAAGGGTCAGCAGCCGCAGAACCGTGACACGGGAACATGCAGCATTGCCCAATGCCAGCGTGGGGCAAAAGTGCCCTGTGCACCCACTGCAGCCCCAGCAGAGGCACCTGCTCACATGCCGGGCACACTCCACCCAGTACCCACAACTCAGCATGGTGGGGAGGCCCCCCAAATCCTGGCCCCCGCTGTGGGTGAGGTGCCAGGGCAGGGGGATGGAGCACTGGGAGCTGGTCAGGCACGGCAGGGCGAGGAGAGATGGTGGCGAGGAGCTGGGTCCTTCCTGCAGTGCTGCCAGCTAACAGGGGCTCCTGGCACTGGTGTCTATGGCACATCCAGCCCACGGCAACCACTGCTTTGATCACTGCGGGCACTGATTCTGGGCAGTGCCAGTTCCTGGCTCAGTGCTACCAGTGGTCCTATCTGGATCAGAGCCCACTGTCCCAGACACGATGGGTCCTTCTCTGGCACCACCCATCTGTGCCAAAACAGGGGCAACTGGTCCGCAGCTACTCCTGCGTGCCCACGTGTCTGCTGGAAAGAGCCTGCATCTCTGAGAGTGCTCTGTGGGGTAGCTGAGCTGCCGGGGGTCCCTGGCGCAGCGGGGCGCAGGGGCTGGCACGGCTCTGCGGCTGCGCAGCACCACGGGCAGCTGGGGCAAAGGGCCTGGGCAGGGCCCCGCTGCGAGGGGGAACCCCATGCCGGAGGCAAGGAGCGTGACTGGCCCCTGCGCCAGGACCCCTCACCCAGTGCAGTCTTCCCAGCTTGGCCCTGCGGCAGCCCCGGGACCAGGGGAACAGCTCCAGCCCGGGGGGAGTCTAGGGCAGAGGCCTCCCCGCCGCTAAATCCCATTGCAGGCAGCTAAAAATAGAGACACCTCTGCCCCAAAGCTGCCTCCCCGGCCAGAGAGGGGCCAGCAGCCAGTTCACTGCTGGTGCCCGGGAGGGGCGTTTCCTCCAGGACAAGGATGCTGGGGCAGGGGCTGGGCACGGGGAGGTTCACACAGGGCTGGGCCATGGACAGTGGCAGATGGGGCGCGTGGGAATGCTGGTGTGGGGCTGTCAGGAGGACAGGCATAGGGACAGGGATGCTGGTGTGGGGACAAGGATGGAGAATCTGGGATGGGGCTGCCTGAGGGATGAGGACAGTGATGCTGGTGTGGAGCTTGTGGGGGGACAGGGACAGGGATGCTGGCCTAGGCAGGCTGGCTGGGGGGTGCCCACCAAAGGTCCCTGTTCCCAAAGCCCACCCAGTGAGGACTGTCCCAGGAGACAGCTCCGTCTGTCCTGGGAGTGTCTAAATAAGGCACGCGCCGGCAGGTCCAGCTCCCCAAGCCGCATCTGGAGCCCCACGCGCTGATTAATGAGCTTCTCAGGCAGCTACTTGTGACATGGTGAGTGGGTCTGCACGGAGGAAACACGACTTTCCCAGGGATAAAAATAGTCCTGGACAGAGTGGACAGCCCTGGGAGCGCTGGCTGGTTGGGGAGCGTGGGCTCCAGCTGGTAGCCAGGGGGAGACTGAGGGGTGATGCCACAGTGTCTGCGGTGGCACTGGGACCGCTGTGTGTCCCATCTCCTTGAGCTCGGCTGCCCTCACCCCACATGGCCGTGTCATGCCCTGGGGGCTGCCATCAGAATGACCCCTGGTCGGAAGACCCAAAATCCCGCTCAGGAGCCCCGTAACCAGCTTAGAGGGATGGAGGGAATTACGGCACCTCGTGAGCCAGGCTTTGTGCAGGAGCTCCCGGGCACCATGTCGGATGAGGCACCACATCTCTCGCCTGAGCTGGGGGCAACAGAGCCACGGCCCTGTGAGCTGGGGATCCCTGCGGGTTAATGGTTAATCGTCCCGGCACTGGCAGCCATCCCCATCCCTGCCCACTGGGTGCCTGCCCCAGGGGCCGGGTGTCCCAAGGGCCGCCCTGCGGGACTGCTCTGGGGACTTGGCCACCTCCACCGCTGGAAGCAGAGCCAGAATTGGTGCTGCTGCAAGTATTGGCGGAGAGGGGAGGGAGCCACTGCCCTAAGAATCTGCCCAGATGTGAAGAGGGGTCCCAGTTCCCGGCAGGGTCCTGGGCTCTCAGGGCTCAGCACTGACAGGCAGCCGGGTACCAGCACCAGTGTGGGATGGCCCTGGCTCGGGTCTGTGCGGGTCTGCCCTGCACAGGGGCTATGTCCCAAGCGTGGCTCTGGCCATGCAGGGGCTGGGGGGCTGGCTCTTCAAGCAGGGGGTGATGTGGCCACAGTTCTGATGCCATCTTGGGAAGGAAGCGGCAGGTACACAGCGGCTCGCTGGAAAAATGCACAAACAACCAGCTGAACATCAAAGCTAGGCAGGGTCGGGTGAGGACGGGGACAGGAGCGTGGCGCTGTGACCAGGGCCAGCTCTGTGCCGGGGCGGCCTCCCCTCCCACGGCCACCTGCCCCCGGCCACGTGTCCCCCAGCTCTGCCTGCGGTCTGATCCCGCCGCCTGCATCTCCATCACCCGGCATCTCATGCAGGGTCACCCATGCGCCAGAGCCCTCCTTGCCAGGGCAGAGGAGCTGCCGAGGGCTGGTAGGAAGCCAGGTGCCCCACGCTGCTCCCCATGCTGCTCGTGGCCCAGTGGAGGGATGTCCCGGATGCGTCTTCTCAGCCTCCTGCTGCTGCTGCTGCTCTGCTGCCAGGTAAGGATGGGCCAGGTGCTCTGCCGTGCACCCAGCCCTCTGCCTGCCCCCAGCCAGCCCTGCCCCTCACCACAGTGCTCTGCAGCAGCTGCTGGCCTCTACTTCCCACCCCACCATCCACATAGCACAGCACGGCACGGCAGAGCACAGCACTGCCTGCCATGGCACGGCACTGCACGACGCGTTAGCCCACACTCGCCCATGGCCGCCCCTGAGCCAGGGTCGCTGCCATGCCCGGCAAGGTGATGCCTGTGGGCAGGGCATGGAGTGACGCTCCCTGGTACCGCCAGGGCCCCTCTGCCCAGATCACGGATTTCCTGTTCGAGAGCTGGAAGGCGTACAGCGAGGAGTGCCACCGCAACATGAGCCGCCTGCCCGCGCCCACAGGTGAGCGGGATGGGGACGGGGGGCATGAGGGATGGGAGGAGGCTGGCACCTGGCTCCCTGCACAGGCGAGGCCGAGGGCACTGCCACGTCCCATCCCTCCCCAGAGCTGGTCTGTAACCGCACCTTTGACAAGTTCTCCTGCTGGCCCGACACGCTGCCCAACAGCACCGCCAGCGTCCCCTGCCCCTGGTTCCTGCCCTGGTACCAGAAAGGTAACAGCCGGGGGGTGGGGATGGACGCGAGGGGGGCGGGAAGGTGTGCACACGTGTGGGCTGCACACACGCGTGTGGGCTGCACACATACACGTGTGCACGTGCTGCCCCGGGCTGTCCTGCCTGGCCCGGTGCGTGGCACCAGCCGTGGCTCGGGGTCCGGGCACAGCCCATCCCTGCCCTCCCCTCGCAGTGAAGCACAGACATGTCTTCAAGACCTGCGGGCCAGATGGGCAGTGGGTGACGGGCCCCCGGGGACAGTCCCTGCGCGATGCCACACAGTGTGAGCTCGACGCCAAGGATCTGGAAGCGCAGGTGGGCAGAGCTGGGGGGCAGCCGGGGTGGGGGGTCTTTTCTCTGCCCTGCCTGCCCCTGCTCTCACTTGCTTTTCTCACTTTCCTGCTCCAGGAAAAATTTGCCAAAACCTACGGCAGCTTCAAGGTGATGTACACCGTTGGCTACTCCGTGTCGCTGTGTGCGCTGCTCCTCGCCCTGGGCCTGCTGTTGGGCTTCAGGTAGGGGCACGGGCACCCAGCCGAGGGGCAGGAGGGGGCTGTGCCAGGGCTCTGGGCATGGGCACCAATGGCAGCTCCTCATCTCCACAGCAAGCTGCACTGCATGAGGAACTACATCCACATGAACCTCTTCGCCTCCTTCATCCTGAAGGGGGTCTCCGTGCTGGTCATCGACGCCCTGCTCAAGACCCACTACAGCGACAAGATCGATGACTACAACGTGCACATCTGGCTGAGTGATGAGGTGAGCGGTGGGGCTGGTGGGGCCGGGGGTGCGGGTGGTGCTGGCAGCCCTGACCCTTGCCTGCAGGCAGCGGCGGGCTGCCGGGCGGCCACGGTCTTCATGCAGTATGGCATCGTGGCCAATTACTGCTGGCTGCTGGTGGAGGGCATCTACCTGCACAACCTCCTGGTGGTGGCCGTCTTCTCCGAGAGGAGCTACTTCACCCTCTACCTGTGCATCGGCTGGGGTGAGTGCGAGCAGGCTGGCTCCCTGACCCACATCCCTGTCCCTGCTGTGCCTCACCTGCCCCGTCTGCCTCACCTCCAGGGGCTCCTGTGCTGTTCCTCATCCCCTGGGTCGTTGTGAAGTTCCTCTACGAAAACATCCAGTGAGTACCAGCCCTTGCAGCAGGTCAGTGCCTGCGGGCATGCAGGGCATGGGCAAGCGTTTGTGGGACATGCTGAGGGATGGTGGGGATGGGGCGATGGCCCAAGAGGCTCCACATCATAGCCCCGTGCAAGGAGCAGGTGCCGGGCCATGGCGCTCGCCCAGCTGGGGCTGCTGATGCCATGCTGGGCTCCAGCAGCTGCCTGACTAAGGGGTTGGTCTGCAGTCCCTGTTCCTCCCCCCTGCAGGTGCTGGACCACCAACAACAACATGGGCTTCTGGTGGATCCTTCGCTTCCCTGTGTTCCTGGCCATCCTGGTGAGCCCGGAGCTGCAGCTCTGCCCACCGCAGCCCCTACCTCGGTGTCAGAGGGCCCCGAGCATGCTGAGCTGTCCTGCCCCAGATGGCTCACTCCGCTCCATTGCAGATCAACTTCTTCATCTTCATCCGCATCATCCAGATACTCGTCTCCAAGCTCCGTGCGCACCAGATGCGCTACACTGACTACAAGTTCAGGTAGGTGTCGGGCATGGCCCCGGCCCCACACACCCATGGTGCACAGACTGGTGTGCGTGTGCCCACCCGTGACCCTCTGGGCAGGCTGGCCAAGTCCACGCTGACATTGATCCCGCTGCTGGGCATCCATGAGGTGGTCTTCGCCTTCATCACGGATGAGCATGCCCAGGGCACCCTGCGCTACGTCAAGCTCTTCTTTGACCTCTTCCTGAGCTCCTTCCAGGTGAGCCCAGCCCCACAGGCTCCCTGAGGACCCTCTGTCTCAGGAGGGTTCAGAGCAGGTCTGGGGTCTGTCCATGCACCTCTCACACCTCTCCTCCCTCCCTCCACCCAGGGGATGCTGGTGGCCATTCTCTACTGCTTTGTGAACAAGGAGGTGAGCAGGACGGTGTGGGAGGGGGCAGCCCGGGGGGCTCGGGCAGCCGGCGGGCGCGGGACTGCGCTGACAGCAGCTGCCCACAGGTGCAGGCAGAGCTGCTGAAGAGGTGGCAGCGCTGGAAGCTGGGGAAGGACCTGGCCGAGGAGTACAAGCACACGTACAGCCATGCACCCAGCGCCCGCAATGGCGCCGGCAGCGCCTGCGAGAAGCACCAGCTGGTGAGCGGCTGTGCCAACGGGCTGGGGCGCAGCCCGGCCTCCGTGCGCCCCGGCACCCACTACCTCGAGAGGAGCGGCCGCGGCACCGTCGAGCACCTGGCCCTGGGGGACCGGCACCACTGCTACGAGTTCCCCGAGACCACGGCCGAGAGCCACTTCTGAGCCTGTGGCCAGCACCAGAAGGCTGCGGCCGCCACCTCCCTCCCCTGCACGTCCTGCGCCGGGCGCCAGGCAGGACCCTGCCCGCCCCAGGGAGGATGCTGTGCCATGCTGTGCCATGCTGTGCCGTGCTGTGCCGTGCTGTGCCGGACATGCACAGGACTAAGGACGCGGCTATGCCAGCTGCGGGTGAGGGACCTGGACCTCTGGGGAGGGGATCTGTGGGGAGGGAGGATCTGGGTGGGGGGTGGGGGGTTCGTCCCGTGGTGCTGCCCTCGTGCGCCTTCGAGACCCTTTGCGCAGTGCTGTAATTTATCTGTCGTGACTGTAAATAGGTGTGGGCCCGTGCCGGGCTGTGGGGCCAGCTCCGCGTGCTCCTCTCTGTCTGGGGTGTGGGGACCGAGGACACCGTGGCCCCAAACTGTAATGATCACCCACGGGCGCTGGGCACAGCCGTGTCTGTGTAGCTCAGACACCCAGCATGGATGGGCTGCACCAGGAGACAGCCCCTCTGCCTGCCCCTCTGCCTGCCCCACAGCCCCCCTGCC
>JANVCC010000127.1:320287-349113 GCA_025345505.1 Todiramphus chloris collaris | reverse complement strand
CCTCGGCCCGGTTGGCCCCGCCCACAGCCCCTTGGCCCCGCCCGCGGCCCGGTTGGCCCCGCCCACAGCCCCTTGGCCCCGCCCTCGGGCCCCGGTTCCGCGTTCCCGGTCCGGCGCAAGGGCCGGAGGCGGCGGCGGTGTCCGAGATGCTTTATTGGAAAAGTACAAAGTGGTTCCTGAGACGCGGTACCGAGCGAGCCTCGCCCGGCCGCCGGCCCAGGCCCAGCCCAGGCCCGGCCCCGGCCCTCGGGCCGGCGCAGCCCCGCCGCCCGGCCCTCCGAGGCCTGCCCCTCGCCGTGCGCCGCCTCAGCCCATCGTGGTGGCCTGGAAGAGCTCCACCAGGCCCTTGTACTCGGGGTCGATGAGGTCCGAGGGCTTCTCCCCGCCATCGGTGGTAGCCTCCAGGCTGGCCCCGAGGGAGATGAGGTACCTGCAGGAGACAGGGAGCTGAGCGGGCGGCCCCTGCCCGGACCCGCTCCGGTGACACCGGGGCGCAGCCGTGCCGAGCCGCACAGCCCGGCCTCCAGCCCGGCCACCGTTGGCTGCAGCTCTGGGGAACCGAGTGTCCCGGGCGAGGTGCTCCTCACCTGGCTATGTCAGTGTAGCCGTCGCTGCAGGCCATGTGCAGCGGCGTCCACCCATTCTCGTCCTTCTGGTGGATGTCCGCTCCATACCTAACCAGGAGCTTGACACAGTCCAGGTTTCCAGTAAGCACAGCTTCATGGAGGGCTGCCATGCCTGGAAGGAAAGGATTTGTTATCCCTGGACTGGGGAGGGGGCCTTCATACTGAGCTCACAAGGGCAGGTAGTCCACAGCTTGGGAAAGAGCAGGGCTGGCAAGCCCTCCTTACCAGGGAGATGAGTTTGGGAAAAGAAACAAAGACTGAGGAAGCAAGAGGAGCAGCCGTGGGTTTCTATTCCCCTTGTACAGTGCAAATACCCTAAGATGCTGTAGCACCTACCTCCCCTCTGGGCCAGGCTAAGGGGAGGGAGCTCTGTCTCTGGACACTTTCAAAAGCCGGCTGAACTTGTTCTTGTGTGATCTGCTCTGGGCAATCCTGTCTGGCAGTGGCGTTGGATCTTTAGAGTTCCCTTCAAGCCCCTGCCGCGCTGTGATTCTGTCCCCTGCAGAGCACCCAGCCAGTGGCCTGCCCCAGGTCTGAGTCTCCAGAGCCCTGCTCTGTCCAAATTCTGCAAGCTCCTTATGGAGCAAGTAATGAAGCAACCCGTGTGGGCAGGAGGAAGCCCAGGGTCATTTGAGATCCTGTCGCTGTGACCATGTGACAGCAGAAGCTGAAGCCAAGCACAGGAAAGGGACAAACCTGGGCTCTGCCCCAGCCCGTACAGACCATGGCATTCCCATCCAGAGCTCCTCATCCCAGTCTGCGCTCGCTGCTGCTTCTCTCAGTCCTACCGTGCTACACATGCACCGTCACACCTTGGAGGGACCCAGGGGCAAGCTCCCCACTTCCCACCGTGTACGCTGAGCTCGCGTTGGAGGGAAAGCGTTGGGGCACTGGCGTGGGGCCCTGTTGGGCCCTGCTTGGCAATGCTGGGGACACTGCTGCTCCTTAGGGAGGAGAGTGCCTGGATTCCAGCCTGCCGCCCTGCCAAGGCGGCCCCCATCCTGGCTGTGGCTGCACGGCTGCCTCGCGTCTCCCTTGCCGCCCAGCTAGCCATGCCACCACCAACTCTGCCAGCCCCGGCAGCACTCACCAGAAGGGTAGATGGTGTCCAGCGTCACTTTCCTGGCACGTATGAACCTGCCCACCTGCTCCAGATCCCCCTCCCTGATGTGGTCCTGAAAGACGACGTCATTGGGGAAGTGCACAGTGCGTGAGGCTCTCAGTCTCCGGGCGTACCGGCCGTACCGGGGCACTGAGGATGGGTAATAGTCCCTCATGCTGACTGCAGCCTTCAGACACTGCAGAGGAGGAGGAGCAGAGGTGTGGGTGGGCGGCTGCAGTAGCAGACAGTTGGTCAGAGCTCAGCCCCACCGCTCGCTGCCCTCAAAGCGTTGCTTTCTCCTCTTCTGCCCGTCAGGTCCCTCCTCCCACGGCGCTGGGATGGCACCCGCACCCTGCACACCCTCCACGCCTGTCACCGTGTCCCTGGCGAGGGAAGCGGGGCCGTCGGGCTCTCCCTACGCTCCCGTGCCGCATGCGGGAAGTGGCACTGGGCACATGCCGTTTACCCGCGGGCGCTGGGCCCAGGACTGACGGCTCTCGGGGGGCACCACGTTATATAGGCTCCCGGGGGCTATTTTAGGGACATGCAGCTCATACTATTTGCCGTGACACTCCGTAATTGAGCCGCCCGGGCCCGCAGCCTCCCACTTTTGGGCAGAAGTTGGTGTCTCATCTTACCACCCACCTGTTGAAGGCCCCATCCAAGGGGTCAAGTCTGCTCTTGCTGTTGCCTAGACAGCCTTCAGAGGAGCACAAGGGCCTGGAAACAGAACTTCCCAGCAGCCAGCCCTGACACACACACCTGCACACGCGTGTGCCAGGGAAAGGACACACGCACAATCGCCAAGCGAGGGGAAGCGGTCACTCCTGCACCCTCCAGCCAGCGTGACACGGACGTGTCCGAGCTCTAGTGCCAAATGCGTCCAGAGCGAAGTCACGTTCCTGTAGTTGCGTCAGACGACTAGAAAGGAGCAGGATGAGCTGTGCTGCCCAGCAGGCCTGCGAGGCAGCCTTCAGCTGAGGATGGAGAACACCGCCAGTGTGGGGGACGTCATCGGTGCCCTGGTGAGGACAGAGGTGCTACTGGTTGGTGCTCCTGGTGCAGGCACTAGAAGCCCACAGTGCCCGTCCCTCGTGTTCAATGTCCCACTTCAGACTGGGAACCAGGGCAGGTTTCTATGGAGCAGCCTCAGAAGAAGAGCTGAAGAACAGCACCACCACCAGACAGCTCCTGCACTCCTGACTCTCCAAAGCCCAGAATGGACCATCTGCCACAGAGGCCTCCCAGATCCATCAAGCCTTCAAGCAAACACTGCTCCCCCTTGCTTTTTCTCATCAAAGCTCAGTCATTTCAGCCCCATGAGCATGTTGTGATGCTCCATGCTGATGGGGACTGTCCGGGAGGGTGTGTCAGGAAACATCCCTGTCCCATATTAGGAGTCAGAGATTTCATTCTGCCCCTTCTACAGCAGACCCTGGTCCTGAGCCCCCCGGGGCTGGCAGCTCAGTCAGCTACCCCTGAGAACTGCCCGCACTTGCTTCTCTTCTGGCAAACGCATCAATCTTTTTGCCCTGCATCGTGCTCAGGGCGTTACCTCAGGTGGGAAACGTGGGGGGAGACAGAACATGGAGCCTGCTTCCTTGGAGCAGCAATGAGCTGTGCACCTCAGAGATCTCTGGTGTATGAGAAAGGCCCCTCCCCTGAGCCGAGCAGCGCAGGTCTCAGACCACAAACAGAGCAGAACCGGTGCCGAGCTCCACAAAAACAGACCAGCCTTGACCAGCTGCACAAAATGGACCTTTCTGAGCAGAGTCCTCACCAGCAATTTCCAGTGGAAGGCCTTGCCAGCAATAACTCTTCCCCCCTGCCAAAACAAGGCAGCTGCCAGCACCCAGCCCCCCCACACACCCCTAGCACCGCTTGCTCCAGGGGTACGGCCGCAGCAGCCAGGCTGTGCTCTGAACAAGTCCCCTGTCTGAAGGCAGGCAGTCACAGTCCCAGAGGGAGGCACCTTCAAAGAGCCTCCTGCACATAACCACAGGTGACAGCGACAAACACAAGACTGTAGTGCCTGTTCTGCCAGGAAACACCATTTCCTGATCCCAGGCAGGTGCCCCTGGCTCAGCCCCAGTGCCCACAGTCCGTGCACACGCAGGACCCAGCCTGGGCTCCATTCCCAGGGGAACCACAGAAGGCTGGAGCCACAGGCCTCCTACACCAGGCCTGTTCTACCACCCAGCGCACACACCATGGGAGACAGGCACCAGGAGTCTCCCCAGTTGCCCTCCAGCTTCGTGCCCTCCTGTGACATTTATAGCATATTTTCTTACAAAAATATTTTCGTCAGTAAGTGGCTGGTTTGGAAATAGCAGCATAGCTCAGGGGCTCACGTGCCTGCCGCACAGGCAGCTCCAGGCTTCCTGTTGGCCAATTCCTGGGTGAACTGCTCAAGAGCAGCCAGGTCTCCACTCGCCCCTCACCTCCAGCCAGCTGGCAAGTGAAGCCACATGTTCTAGGAGCCCAGGTCAGTGTCTGCTCCCAGCTAATAGAGCTGCTGCCTGCCCACCCAAGTAGGTTTAATCTGGACATCACTGGTCATCTTGACATTCTTCTCCTTTATGGATTATGCAGTACAAGTAGCAGAAGCCACCTGCAGAACTGAAAGTCTCCAGGGAGAACAGTTTCACACGCAAATTTAGTGAAAGTTTGAGAAAGTTTCAAACACATCTCCCTTGAGAACCACCCTAGAACTCTGATCATCTTTCTGGTCAGGTTCAATTATATTTTCATAAAAAACAGAGACATAATAGTATTAAAATCTCAGCTTTATTTGGCCAACAAATTCAGTTCCAATGTTATTGTAGCAGAATGCCAAGAACCAGCCTGATGCAGCTCAGGCTTCAGAGGCACTCCCCTGGTCAAGTTCCTCCCTAAAACCCAGTAATTTCAAGTGTCCTGTTTGATCTATTTCATCACGCCCTCCCACACCACCCACCTGGTCAACCTGCTCAAAATAACACATGGAAAGGGATTGCAAAAGTCTCACGTTTGATCGAAAGGATGGCAGCAGAGCTAGGTCTTGAGACCACCTCCACCCTCAGAGCCTGCCACAGCCAGTGCACACAGTATTCCACCCTTCCAGATGTCTGGAATAGTTAGCTCCAAGTGTCTTAAAGCAGAAGGAAAAGGAAACATCTGGCCAGCACGAAGAGAAGCACCTTCATATACCCCTTTCACCAGGAAGAGGCCATCAGCCAGCTGCCCCATCCCTGACACTGAAGGCTGATGCCAAGGAAGAAGGGCTGAGGCGATTAAGGACCCTGCTGGGTGCAGAAATCAACTAGAGGCTTTAGTTTGAAAAGAAAAAGAGGAAAAAAGCTTTCTTGGAAGATGTTAGTGGCAAGGCTCCAGAGCGTTGGGCCATTGAACTTGTGCTACCGCTTCACAATCTGCTTCTACCCAGAAGAATAGAATACATCAAACAAAAGCTCTGTACAAAAAAGTACATCACAATAAAAAAATGAGCCCAGCAGGCTGGGCTGGCTACCTAGTGACAGATCCCTTCTCAACAGTGAAAAGAAAGAAAAGAAAATGTATGGACAAGTGAGGGAAAAGTGTTACTTTAAAAGCCAATCCCTGGATTTCCCAGTCATTCACCTTCTGCTTTAAATCTTAATGGGTTTCTGCCTCACTGGGCTGCATAACAGCAGCCAATTTAGTGTCTGATTTTTTTGGGTGCTGTAGATCAGTCTTCTCTTCACAATTCATCCTTTTGGATTTTCTGCTCATCATCATCTCCTTCCTCAAGGTCTGTTTCTTCATCCGTCTCCACATCCTCCAGATCCTGTACAGGTTACAGACAGCTACTGGTTTCTGGCACATTGGGCAGATCCAAACCCAGCACAGAACAGCATCTCATCTGTTCACTGGTCTCTGCTGCCAGGTGAACAAGACACCCAGAGACTTCTCCCAGAGCTCTGGACTCAGGACACTAAGGACTAGAAACTGCTGGAAGCTGGTACCTGCAGCTCTAACACCCTCCACCCCAGCAGGTGAGGAGCTTCCAACTAGATACACTGCATGTGTAATGGTCATCATCCTGCCCAAGTTCCAGGTGCTGAGCAGGAGTTCTCAACAAAGAACATGCCCCAGAAGTACTCCAGCAGTTTGCACAACCACCAGAGACAGTTTGTGCTGACCTAGAGGTTACTATCAACAGTTTCCATGCATTTGTGCTTAAGCCTGCCAAGAACATTTATTTCACACCCAAAGGAGCTCACCAGAGGCCAGTGGCCAGCCAGGCTGGAACTGAACATGGTCCATTTTATGGTGTGGGCACTTTTGTTCACCACCAACACCCTTTCCTGCCATATAACGCAGAATCTCATGTAGGGCTGAGGGCTCAAGCTCAGCACCAGACCCGACCCACAGCCCACATTCTGAATGCCCAGAGCACTGTATTAACGTTACTCACATCATCAGCTGCTGCCCCGTCCTGACCTCCGCTCTCCAAGAACTTTTTGAAGCCTTCTAGTGTCCTCTCCCCATTATAGTCAATTACCTACACAGGAAAAAACACCAAGATAATGGTTACGGGCACCTACAGAACCACACCCCTGGGGAGGAGAATTCTCTCTGAGCAACAGTTCACATGCCAAGCAAAAGGGAATTTAAAAATTCACCTTCACCCATACGAGACGAAGGAAAACAGCTCAGCCACTAGACTTCAGAGATCACTGCGAGGAAAGAATAGCCTGCAGATGAGCACACCGTCCTCTGCTATACTCCCTCTTTTCCCCAGCCCCACTTCCCACCCCCACCAAACTCTTTCCTACAGCCCAGCCCCCCAGAGTGTCTCGATGTCCTGTAGACTTGACGAGTTCCATCCCTACAGAATCGGGAGCCCTCCCAAAGGCCTCGTCCAGAACATAACTCAAGTGCTTCTAGAGCTCCCTTGTTAAGCGATGATCTGTGAAAGGTCAGCTGCCTTCTTACATTTCTGCCAGAGCCTGCGGGGAAGAACTTGAGCGTGGGGAAGCTGTGGATTTTCACTGCCTCCACTTCGTTGGCTGTCGAATCCATCTTGGCAATCACAATGTTCTCATGGTCCCTGTAGGTCTCTCCCAGTTTGTCCCAGATAGGAGCCAGCTGCTTACAGTGGCCACACCAGGGGGCATCTGTTAATGACAACAGCATCACTAGCACCAGTAACCTAACAAGTTACTGCCACCACTCCCCCCAGCCCCCACCCCAGGGGTCTCTTCAAACGAGGCACTCCCTTTGTGGCTCAGATTCTGTAAAGTGCTTTCTCCCTAGCCCTGGCCATGCAGGATTTTGACAACTTGTTCAGTTACATGGGATCAGCTGTTGAAAGACACTTACAGAACTCTACAAAGACATTCTTATTCTCATCAAAAGCAACTTCTTCAAAGTTCTTTCCAACTAGAACTTTAACAGGCTGTTTGTCCCAGTCTTCAGGAAGATCCTGACTCATCAGGTGGGGCTGGAATAAGAAGTGAAATTCAGAGTAGTTGTTACGCAGCTGCTTGGAACGTACGTGCCACCACATATCCTGGAATACCCAAGTCTAACACACCCCCTCAGTGCCTCAGTCACAGGCTGTGAGCAATCAGATGAATCAGTCACTTCCTCTTCTGCTTACCAAAAGTCTCCTTCCCACCCCAAACAAACAGGGATACCAGGAGCTCTTATGCAGAGAGAACTGCAGCCGAGCTCTGCAGGAAGGAAACTATTGCTGACGGTGCCAATCCCACAGGACAGTTCAGCTGCGCTGCACATGGCTGCCCCCAGCAACCGGAGCCAAAAGCTCTTCACACGGTGCCACCCAAGTTCACACCTTCCACCAACTGCTGGACAGACAGCACAGTGCCAAGCTACAGAACAAGCAGGCTCTGGGTGTACTCAGGTGCCAGCACACAGCTTGCTTCCCTGCAGCCTTCATGCCCCAGTAGCTTTGCCTTCCCTTCCCCAGCACCAGGCCCATTCCATACACTGTACATTAGCTGGAAAGATTTTCTCCACGTAACTCATTTAACTCCTCACAGGGAGGATCTTTTTTAGACTTGTTCAGACAGTAGGTTACCACCAGCAGGACCATTTATCTGCAGTACCTTGATCTTGCCCTCAAGAAACTTGTTACAGAACTCTTTGATGTTGTCTGCTGTGAGGTCATCTGATTCAGGTTTGTATTTGGTCATTTCTTCCTCCAGTGTGATCAGACGCACAGCTGGACATTCTTCCTTCTTCAGGCCAAAAAACTCCAAAATCCTCTGGTTGTCAGTGTGGTCACTGTCTATGAAGATGAACAGGATCTGGGGAGGAAAAGTCAAAGACAGTATGGGTAGGATGAGCATCTCTTGGCCATCAGTACTTTAAACACACTGGCATGGGCAGGAGCTGAACTGGCTGCTCCTTCTGAGCCCTTGAAGAGGGCACCCCATCAGGGCACAAACCCCTGAGCCACAGCGGTTCGAGCAGCACAGGCCTGGCACTGGTACTGACTGAGGCAGTCAGATCTACACCAGCAAGAAAGTCAGGAGCCACCTGCAAACCCTTCAGCAGCTGTGCAAGCAGTGACTCTGTCCCTTCTCACCAAGGGACACAGGTAGAGTGCTCTGGCTTCAAACCCTCCTCCACAGATGTTCAGTGGGTGCAGACAGTGCTGCACGTCTCTGCAGGGGCTGGTCACTCAGATCAAAACCCAAGAAACTTGTCTCACCTTCCCTTTGAAGTTTCCAGCTGCAGTCTTGAAGTTGTCCAGTTTCTCCTGATAGTCAGACACACTTTTTGGTAGGAACAGCAGAATATGAGTCTTGATCTCTCCTCCAAAGATTTTAGGAGCAGTCTGAGGAGTAGAAAATAAACTTTATTTTTGGAAGAGGTAAATTGGTGCCAAGACCAGCTTGGCTCTGCTATGCTGACAAGGCCACAGAAGCCTCCAACACCACAGGACTGCTCTCAACAGCTTATGCCTCCCTTCCCTTGAGTTCTCCACACTCCTCCATAACCCCCAACTTGTGGCAGATCCAAGAAAACACAACCACACAGCCTAGTTTCATCTTTGTTATGGTCAGAAAGTACCTACAGTAGAGGCCTCTACCAGGTATCTAGAGACCTACCTGCTCAGTGAACTCTATGACCAGAGGCAGTGCATTAGCCTTGATGAAGTTCAGTAAATTATCTTTTGTGAGATCCCCTTCAAAGTTGTTACGGCCTTCATCAAACTGCAAAAACAGACATCCTGGCATTAGAACAGTTCCATAGCCCATACAAGTCTCTTCCAAAAAAACAAGACGCCATCACACCAGAGTCACTGCCCTGGTGGAGCTCACTGCACTTGTTCAGAGCAGACTTCCACATCTCAAACAAGTCACCACATGTTCACGTAAGGTCTGGATCAAGGTGCTCCTCTTCCTGGCAAGCAAAGCCTTCAGTCACCCCCAAGCAGCAAAAGGTGAGCAGAGCCAGGACAGTCAGATCTCAGCATTGTTCTGCACAACCATGATATGGGGTGTCAAATGGGTCACCAAGGAGGACCTTCAGCAGCTGCCTCACAGCTCTGTGGAAGGTATTAGGCAGAGCAGGAGAAGCTTCCAGAGCAGAGGCAGCTTTTCAGCTGCACAGAAGGAGCCAGCTCAGAGCAGACACACACGTGTCAACCAGACAACATTCCGTGGGGCTGTTCCAGGCCCTGTTGTTAGAGACAACGGCTCATGTTCAACATGCACTTGAGGTGCCAAATCCCTTTTTATTTATATTAGGGCTTCACCTGTATCCCTGACCAGGATTCTGGGAACCCTGTCTGGCAGCCTGGGCAGGGAGCAGCTGTAGAGGACCGACAAGGTTAAAGGGATGTGCAGGACACCGCAGCCCATGGCAGCGCAGCGCTCGGGTTACTGGCAGAGGCTGGACTCAGACAACCCTCTGTCAGGGGAAGCTCACCAGCCCCAGCTGAATAGCTCTATGAAACTCAGCACTGGAAATTCACTTTGTAAATAAAGGAACACTGAATGTCACGGTAGCACACTCAGAACAGTCATTTGAGGGCCTCTGCAAGTCTGGAGAACTCACACAATAAGATGAGAATGACAAGCCAGACAAACCCTCTGTTCAGGCCCAGCTAACTGCAGAGAGCTGAGCCAAAGACTGGCAACACAACTGTCCTTAAAATAAACCACCAGTTCTTGTGCCCTGGTTTGGCTACTCGCGGTGCCCATTTTCACCTTGGTTTGCAGTGGGCGTATCCGCAAGCTCTCAGGCACTACTGTGACACCGCACAGAAAAAGGAGCAAGGAGAGAACATTCACCAGCTGAAAAGCATCTCAGCTTCTCTCCACACAGAGCTGGCCTCTTCTGCAACAGCCCAGGGGCTCAGACAGCCAAGCTTCAGACCAAGGTTCCTCCCGCTCCCAACAACTGATAGAGAAGCTGCCCAGTTCAGAACTGCTTCTCATTCCAGAGGTACCCAAGTTGAGGACACCTGGGGAAAAACAGCTTGAAAACTCCTTTACTGTTCCAGACTGATCTTGCCCTTGCCCCATTCTTCAGAAGTGGAGGAAGCCATCCATACCAGAGCTCATGGAATGAAGGGTTAGAGGACAGTGCACCATATCAAATCAACAGAAGTCCATTCTGCAGAGCACTAAACACAAGGAATTGTACAGGTAGCAACAAAACCCAGGTAATGACACTGTGCCCATTGGTGCCAGAAGGCCTGGCTGTCACCCAGCCCTTGTACACCATCCCGCTGGGACTCGATGCTGCTGCTCCCACAGCCCCAAAGGGGTGGCTGCTTCTAGAGAAGTGTTTCTACTTGGACTTCAGAGTTTGCCAAAGGACAAGGAGAAGCGGAGATGACCCCCGGGAAGAGCTGTCCCAGACAAGCCTCAGCCATGAGCGCAGCACAGACACCACGAAGCTCTGCGTGCGAGGAGCGCGAGAAGCGGGTAAGTCAGCCCAGATCAAAATACTGCTCCCTTCACTCAACACAGCTTTTCAGTTGCAAAACCCTGGCATTCTGAACTCATTAGCCATGTAATTTACTTGCACTCTCAGCTATACTGATCTGAGGGACCCCTGACTGAGAATTTAAGCCCACAAGCTTCTAGCACCATAAAAATAATTACAGTTGCAGAGGTGTGGTGGAGTCAGACATGCTGGTTTAGCTGAACAAAGAGAGAACAAAACAAAGACTTCATTCACCCTTTAGCCTGTCTTAGGTCAGTGACTGATTCGATTGCAGATTTAATGAGTCTGAACCCAAAGCAGCTTTCTGCCCTGCCTCAGTGCCCCCAGAGGTGCAGTACCACCAACCTAAGGAATCTCCACTTAGGCTGCTCTCATTTGAATCTGACTACACAGAGAAGAGGGAAGCAGAAGACTCAGGTGTGGTGCTGACACTGCACCAGCCAGTACCTTCTTGAAGAGAACCACTCCATCTTTGCTAAGCTGGTACTTAGTGAAGACATCAGCACCAGAGGAAATCCCAAAAGGAATGTCATCCACGGCTTCTGCTGCTGACAGGAACTCCTTTGCAGCCTCTGATGCCAGATCCTGGAGAGTAAAGAAGGTGTCTCAATGGGACGCGTCAAACCAAATCATAAACATTCCAGGGCTTACCAGCCAGAGAACTGGAAGATCAAGTAAGGCAGGACAGCAAGTGTTTCACAACTCAGAGAGCCTTCCCCAGCTGTCAGGAGCCCATGGAGCAGAGAGCAGGGAAGGCCCCAGACGCACATAAGAGGGTCTCAAAGGGAAGCACGAGCCCTACCTTAAAGAAACCAATGACAACCACTTCACTGGAATCCACCAACGTCTCTGCTGCAGCAGCATCTGCCAGGGTGGTGGCAGCCGGGCCAGTGCGTTTCTTCAGCCAGTTGACAATATCATCAGCTTCCCTGCCAGCTGCACCAGGGAGAGAACAACTCTAGTTCACTTCTGCACCGACCAAGGCTGCGAACACAAAGCCCCTGCGCTCCAAGATCAGCTGTTCAGCTGCTGGACAAGAGGTCAGGAAGAACTGAGATATCGTTTACGCAACTCTCTTCCTTTCACTCTTAGTGCAATTAAGTTAATCCCTAATTGTCAAGTCAAGGTACAAGGGGCTCCCAGGAATCTATTCCTCTTTCCCTCCTAGCCCAAGCACATCCTTCAACTTTGACCTGCAGCAGAGCCCTTCTCTGGGATGCTGCCATTGCTCGTGCAAATACATCACCTTTTCCTTTCAAAATCAGCATTGTGATGCCCCCCTCAGCATCCAGCACAGCACAAACTGGTTTAACTGAACTCTGCTTGTCCTGGTCTTCCTTGCACCTCTTACATCTCATCTTTGCCCCTTCAACCAACTGCTCAGGTGCTTTTTAAGTTCTGTGTGCTATACTACTCAAGTAAATTCAAGCAGAGCAACAAATCCATCCTGGAGTGCTTTGCTCCCCCACACAAACCCCATTCCATCTGCTTTAGCTAATGTTAGGGACTCCCCTGCTTTCCGTGGGAACGCCTGTCAGAGGGAGGCTGGCTCCTCACCAGCACAAGTGCAGTGCAAGCAGAGATCAGGCTGCCACAGGGCCGCTCCCCAGGTCGCTGTCACTGTGGACCTTGTCCAGCCGCGCCAGCGCACGCAGGAGCACGGGGCCAGGTGCGCAGACCCGCCGCCACGTTGCTGCCCTCTGCACTTGGGGCCAGCCACCCCAGCTCACCTGTGTACTCCTTGGGAGCAGCCTTATCACCATTCCTGAAGAACTTGATGGTGGGGTAGCCACGCACGCCAAACTGCTGCGCCAGGTCCGACTCCTCCGTGGCGTCCACCTTGGCCAGCCGGATCTCCGAGCCCTCGGCCTTCAGCTTCGCTGCTGCCTTCGCGTACTCGGGTGCCAGCGCTTTGCAGTGTCCGCACCACGGGGCGTCTGCGGGACGGGGCGTCAGTGCCGACTGGAGCCCCCCGGCCCTGCTGCTGCCCAGCGCCCTCTGCTCTCCCCCGGCCCCGCTACTGCCCAGCGCCCTCTGCTCTCCCCCGGGCCCGCTGCCGCCCAGCGCCCTCTGCTCTCCCCCGGGCCCGCTGCCGCCCAGCGCCCCCCGCCGGAGCCTCGGGAGCCCCGTGAGCAGGCGCGGGGCAGGGCCAAGGGCAGCACAGAACTCGCACCCCAGGCCCGTCGGCCCCCCCCCCACGGCCTCCCGGCCGAGCCCGGCTCCGCACGGCCGCCAGGAGCTCGCCCCCACGCCGGCCAGATAGGGCCTGGGCCCCCGGCGCCCTCCCACCCCAGGCCCCTCAGTCCTTCGGGCCCCGCCCTCGGGCCCCCGCCCCCCCGCGTCCCGCCGCTCCCGCAGCCCCGGCCCGGCGGCGCTCACAGAACTCGACGAGCAGGTATCGGTGCTCCGCCAGCGCCTGCTCGAAGGAGGCCGCTCGCAACACCAGGACGCCGTCCTCCTCCTCCGGGGCGGCGGCGCGGGCGGCGGGCGGCAGCAGGAGACAGAGCAGCGCCGCGAGGGCGCGGAGCGCGGCCATGGCGCGGATGGCGGCGGCTCGGGTCGGGCTGGGCCGGGGCAGGCGGGCGGCAGCGGCGGCCCCTCCGCTTATAAACCCGCCTCCCCCGGCCGCCGCCGCGCCCCATTGGCCGCGCCGCCGCCGCCCGCCATTGGCTCGGCCCCGACGCTTGGGGACGGAACGCGGCTCCTATTGGTCGGCGGGAGGGGAGCGCCCCCCGCCTGCCGCCGCGGGTTGGCCGCCGGCCTCTCTCCCCTCCCGCGGTTCGCCATTGGTCCCTTTCCCCGCTGCGTCGCCCGCGATTGGCCGGCGCCGCCGCCTCGCGCGGCCGCCTGCCCTCGAACGTGGCACTCGGGCGGTCCCGGGGGGCGCGTTCTGCGCGTGCGCGCGGCCAGGCGCGCGTGGTGGATTCTGACTGGGCCGCGGCCGCCGCCCTTTGACCGCCGGAAGCGGACGGGCTCTTCCGGTGCCCGCGGAAGGGAAGGCCGCGGTGCACGTGACGCTGCCGGACACGTCACGGTGCGCGAGGTCGCCGGGCGGAGGTCGGTGCGAGGCCCGGGAGGGGCGGCCCCGGGACCAGGCCCCGGGACCAGGCCCCGGCCCGCCTGGCGGCCCCGCGGTGTCACGGCAGCAGCGCCGGCCCATTGTGTGGGCCAAGGCCCCGGCGTCGCTGCCGTTCGGGGGACCCCCTTTGGTTTGGCCGCGGCCCGGGGGACTCAGCGTGGAGATCGTGCCCTGCTGGCAGCTCCCGGTAGCTCCGGGGCTCGGCCTGCGCTGTGCACCCAGGGCACGGGGGCACCTCGTCCCCAGCACCGAGAAGGGCCCGGCCCGTTCAGCCCACGCGGTTCTGTGCAGCGGCAGCCACAGGGCCGTCGAGAAACCGGCCTCGTGTCCATGCTGGGGGAGGTCCCGCCACGCAGCTCTCGCTGCTTCACTCCGGCACCACCGGGCACAGCACAGGAAGCAGTTGCCAGGCTCCAGTTCCCAGTGCCCATCTGGGGAGGGGAGCCCCGGGCCGAGGTGCCGTGTTTGTGCTGACAGCGCCCTGGTGTCGGTGGGGCCACGCTCCTCACACCGCTGTGCAGCTGGGAGTGCCAGAGCCGGGACTGGCTCCGCGGGCCCCACTGGCCCCACCCTGCTGATTTGCCAGCCCGGTGGCTGCCTGCAATGTGGAGATGCTGCTTTCTGCTCCCGCCCTGCTTCCCGTGGCAGGGGCCCCAAGTCACTGGTGTTCAGAACTGGCCACTGTTCTTGGGCCCAGGCAGCAGGATTTTAGACTTTACTGGGATTTTTGGCTTTACAGTGAGGAAAGTAGCGAGTGTACAATGGCAGCTGCCAGGCTGCTGCTGCCCGGGGCAGGACCCACACGGGCAGGGGTGTGCCGGCTACCAGGGCAGGTGACCCTGCGTTGCTGCTCAGCCACCTCGAGGCGCATGGCTCTGCGGGCGAGGGGTGCACTTTGGAGCCCTTGCCCTGTGCGCCCCATCCTGTCATCCGGTTGGAAGGGTTCAGCAGGGACCACTCTGCCGAAGGGCCCAGACCCGTGTCGGGGCCAGTCCTGCCAGTGAACCCTCTCCAGACGTGCTGGCAGAGGCCACCTTAGGCAGCGGCTGAGGGGACGTGGCACATCCAGCTGCCAGCAGGCCTCCAGGGCTGGCAGCAGCGAGCTCTTACCACGTCAGCATGGTGGGGCCCAGCACGGTGCCCCAGATTGTGTGCTCAGCAGCCCTGGCAGGGCTGGTGACATTTGCTGACACCTTGCAGTGTTGCAAGGCTCTTGTTCTCATTTTCGGTGCCAGCTGGGGATCCCACAGTGCCCTTGTCCTGCCTCCAAAGCATGGCACTCCTGTTTGCTTTAAATTCCTTTAAATCCCCCTGTGCTGCAGCACCTGCCAGAGCAAAGCTGTGCAAAGTGGGCACAGTGTGTCTCCTCTGCTGCCTCCCTCCTGCAGGCACTGCTGGCCAGGGCAATGTGTCACTGCCATCCGTACCCGCCATGGACACTGCCTGCTGGGGCACTGCAAGATGTCACTTCACAAGTTCTCCCTTTCCCCTCAGCTCAGGGATCCCTGGCCGCTTTTGGGCAGCACAGGCAAGCACGGTGGCACCGGCAGAGCTGTGGCCGCACTGACGGCTGCCAGAGCCCAGATGGCTCCGTGCCGAGGGCCATAGGGAGCATCTCCCAGCAGGGCTGAGGCTTTTGCTTGGAAGCCACAAGTGGCTCGGGCTGATCACAGGCCCAGCTGGCAGCAGCCGCAGCCTGGCACCATGCTACGGGGACAACATGGGCGGTGAACGGTGGCTGCAGCCCCTCGGTCCCCAGAGCTAGGGCAGGTCGCAGCCGTCCCGCGCAAACGGTCGAACAGAAAGGCCAACGGCCAACGTGCGCGTGTGGAAAGAGTTGCCAAAGCACCGGTGATTGCGTCAGACAGGATCTCGCTCTGACACCAACCGCCCGCAGCGGCAGCGGCTGCTGGGGGCCGCACAAGGAGGGCCTTTGTTCACATTATCGGCACATCTGGGCCCGTTCAGAACCGACAGAGGGGCAGCGGCAGCACCCACCCCGAGTGCCTGCTCTCTCGGGGAGGCCGCAGGGCCAGTGCTGGGCACCATTCGCAGCAGGGATCGGCACCAGCTCCTGCCCAGTTCCAGCCCTCGCGCTTCCACCCCTTTTCCGAGTCCCGTTGCTTCCTCGAGCTGCGGCAGCTCTCCTGGCAGCGGGGGAAGGCTGCGAGCTCAGCAGCTTCCCTCCTGTGTTCAGTTCTCGGTCACTGTCTCGAGTGTCTTAGACCAGCAGCAGGGCTGAGCTCGCTCCTCCGCAGCCTCTCCAGCGCAGCGGGTTCTGGGGGGAGCTTTTCCCGACTGCACTTCCCTTATCCAGAGCACAAACATGCCACAGGCTCTGTAAACATCCACAGGTTCTTATCGCACCTCGCAGCTCCTGGATTCTGTTCTCCTCCCACTGTCTGCCTCATTCCTCTGCTGGCACAGGAATTCCCCTGGAACAGCCTGAGGCTCAGAACACACCTGCTCCTCACAGGACACCCCCCTGACTTTACCACCTCATGGACCCCCCCCTTCCCACTCCCCCGGGCCCTTCTTGCCCTCGTGGCGCTGGCCACACAGAGCAGGGTGAGGGGCCAGGGACAGACCCCCAGGGCAGACCCCACAGTGGGGGCCTCTGGCGAGGACTGTCCCAGATCCTCTCGCAACCCCCTGAGCCGGGTCTCTCCCTGCAGCGTTTGCAGAAATCCCCGAGCTCTGCCCCCTCCTGCCAAAGCCCCAGAGCCAGAAACTCCAGAACAGAACCTGAGTGGAGAGCAAACGGTCAGTTCAAAGATTTTATTTAACTGTCATAAAAGGAGAAGCAGACGATGATTCCGATCCTGTTAACCCAGGTCTAGGATTTACAGACAATATGCACCAAATCAAATTAACAACATCCTCTCTAGGGGCAGGGAGGGGAGAGTTAGAGGCAAAGACGTAGCTACGAGAAAGCCACATGTACTTGGTCCCAGTTCTAATACAACCTCATCATGATAGGATCCAAATAAGGGCTGCGGAGCTGGAACGTGCCTGCCCAGCCCTCGGGGGGCTCCCTCACCCCCCATGCCGGCGTGGCTGCGGGTGCCGCGGGCTCTGCTGCGGGCACGGCGCCAGGCGAGTGTCAAGGCAATAAATACTGACAGGCCAGGCACAGGTTTTAAAGGCAGAACAGATACATAAGGCATTAACCACTTCAGATACTTGTCCATCGCGAGCTCTTTGTTGATGGCGCCAGGAGAGCAGCTGCAGAAACGGCCCAGTCCATCCTCAGCCCAAAGCCACCAGAAGGGCAGGTGCTGTCCTGGAATTTCAGTGCTTTGCAGCGGCCTTGGCTGCAGTGAGAAGTGTGAGGTGATGGCAACACGGGTGACTCCCGCACCCGCCAGCCCTGTGACCCCCTCCGTGCCTAGGAGGGGTCGGAGCTCTATGGCAGCAGGGCCAGGGGTCCTACCAGCTCTCTGGGCACCAGGAGGGACAGCCAGGTGCCAGCCAGGACATCACCACCCTCCCCTCTGGAGATGTCCTGTCCCGGGTGAAGAACGGACCAGCAGCAAAGCGGGAAGTTGTGAATCTTTCCTAATAACCCATGAGGGGCGTGACCAAGAGGAGTGCCATGCCAACGAACGGGGAGGGTGGGTGACGTGCGTTTAAAAAGTGTAACAGGGGCAGGGCCCCCTCCCGAGAGGATACGTGTTACACATTAAGGCATCATGGTTACAGGGAACATCCACAAATGAAGCTGCCAGTGCTCCCAGGACACTGACGGGTGGAAGGGGACGGCCAGACACGATTTTAGCCAACAAACAGATTCAAGAGCTGCCCGGCATTAAAGTTCTTCAGCTACTTGGAGCAGTAGCTACCCTGAGCTGTGCACAGGAAAGCCAAGCACAGATCCTATCTGGAACATGGGAGCCCCTCCCCTTCAGCACCCACGTGAAGGGAGGAAGGTGAGAAGCAGCCAAGGGCCTGGCGAGGGACCAAGCGCTCCCAGCTCTGTGCTGGGACGCCCGGCTCTGGGACGGGCAGCTGGAGACCAGATGCAGACAGCACGGTTTGGTCAATGCACTCAGCGATGCTCTGGGGAGGGGGCACGGTACAAAAATGAGCTCTCTGGTCAAATTATAATGGGGGGTGAAAGGTAAGAGGGTTCCAACGTCAGCACTTTGGTACAGGGGGGGATTTCTACGGTAGCCACTGTCTGATTCACGCTCTCTGGGGTTTGGCTGCAGGAAGGGCTAGTCCTTCCAATCCTTCTTGATGGTCAGGTTCCACTCCCAGGACAGGTGGTCAGTCTTATCATCATCTGTGAACTTGGATTTGATGTTGTAGCTGCCCCGAGCCAGCATGCCCTTTGGGGCTTCTTCCATGGGAGTCAGGAACTCATACTCCTCTGCTCGGGGGCCATAGCTCCCGACCATGTACTCGGTCTTGTCGACTAGGAGAGAAAGAGCTGCGTGGAGCACCCGCCGGGAGAAGGGCACCCCCACGAGCAGCTCTGCTCCCTCCAGGAACGGCTCCCCAGGTGCTATCGCTGCCGTCAGCAGTGACCTGCTCCCCGCCACACGCCGGTTGGGGTCACGCATCACGCCCAGAAGTGCCGGTGTAGTTGGGACCGCACCGTGGCAGAGCCAGAAGCCTCACACACCACTGCGGGCTCAGGGCACGGACACCACAGAAGACATTCAGTCTCCCCCCAGTATGAGCTGCGGGGCTCCATCGGGCAAGTCCCCGTCCCCCGTGGAAAGAGCAGAAAGGCCTCACGCAAAGCAGCGCCCGAGTCACGGAGCAGCACTTACTTTTGACACCTTTCCGGAACGTGTGCTGAATGTACTTCAACCCTGACACGATCTCTCTGTTGACCTGCAGAGAGAGGAGCCAGGACAGTAGCAGAGGCTCCTGGACACACCGCCCGTGCCATGCACGGCAGGAGGCAGTTTCCTCCACCACCCCGCTGCCCAGGCCCGGGGCTGCAGTGGTCCTGTGTTCCACTCCTCCCTCAGTTTTCAGCTCTGAATTCTTACCCTGAAGGAGATTTTTATCCGGTATTCCACACCCTCCTTCAGCACAAACGCCTGCTTCTTGTAGCTCTCCAGGTCACCTGCAAAGAAGGCAGAGGGCTGCTCAGAATCCCTCTGTATTGTGCGTTGGGGCGAACTGAAGGTGCAAGAGGCATCAGGGCAGGGTCCGCAGGGGACGACCCCGACTGCCTGGGCAGGGTGTGGGTCACCCTCCCGCTTCTGCACCACAGGAGCTCCCACCTGCACCGCCCACGCTGCCCGAGGGGCAAGCAATGCCCTGCGAAGGACACCGTGGTGCAGCAACACGGGTAACTGAGGAGCATTCCTCCCTGGACATCTGCTCTGGGGCTGTCAGCACCTCGAAGGTGCTGCTGGCGCAGCTGCACAGGCCCCAGCCCAGAGCGCAGAAACCTCTGGGTCCCCAGCACCCGACGGCATCCAGCCCAGGGGTGTTTCCGACACAGACGGCCTTGCCCGCCAGGCTCCACAGCAAGGCAGCCTGGACCTGGGAGCAGCGCCCCGAGTCACTCACCTGTCAGGTCCAGCTCTAGAGGGCCAGGAGCAGTGGCACAGACCAAAGTCAGTTTGGTCACCACCACATTCGGAGCATTGGGATCTAGAATACAAGCAGAAAGGCTGTTAAACACCCGCTCCTAACAACAAACAACACAACTCCTTGTCCTTCCGGGGCACTTCTTAGAGGAGCAGGAAAACGGGTGAGAGCAACGTCCCACTCAGCGGAGGTCTGGGGTCCCCACGGCAGCAGGCCCGGCCCGGGTCTCCCCAGGAGCACCCCGTGTAAAGCAGAGCACACCACCCTCCATCCCTGGGCCGGAGAAGCACAGACACACGGCTTTGTGCTCCTGCCAAAGGGCAAGGAGCTGGGAGGAGAGGAGCTCCTGTGTGGGAGCAGGGACGAGGCTGGAGGCAATAGGTGGAGCTCTGCCCTGAGCGAGGCACAGCCACATCCCGGGGCTCACCTGCAGTCACGGTGACGGCACCCAGCAGGGCCTCCTTGTACTTGCGCAGGCTCTCATCATCCTTGTCCAGCTCCTGGATCTCCTGGATGCTCTTCTGGGCAGGTGGCTTATAGTTGACAGAGTGTTCGTCCTCCTCATTCTCCGCTGCGATCTGGGCCAGCTGCTCTGCCGTCGGCTCCTGCTCTGCCATCCTCACACACGAGACTTGCACTGGAGTGGGGAGGAGAAGTGTAATTGCACCTACGTACCCATCAGAGCGGCTCATCTAGCAGCACAGCCTGGCCATGCTGCCGGGCTCCCCCAGAACCACTCTGCCATAACTCTGCAGGTCCCACTCTCACTGGGGCCCTTCAGGGGTTGCCCCAGGGGCTGTCAAGGCCACAGCTCTGCCCAGGGCCACAGCCCTTTGGACTCCTCCACTGGGCTGGGTCTTGTGTTCAGCCCATGGAGGCCCATGCAAGAGAGAGGGAAACTCAGCCTTGGTGCTTTACTCTTTATCTGGAACTCCAAGCACGGAGAACACGCTCTCCTCCACAGGATAACCCTGTGAGGCTTCTGCACATAACAGACCCGAGCCCAGAATAAACCAGATCAGGTCTACTCTCCACAACACAGGTTGCAGCTGAGAACAGGCCTGGGCTCCACCACTGGCACAAATGGCAGGAGCCTCTGTGGCAATCTGGAGCTCAGCCTGGAACTCAATCAGACCCACCCACTCCGTGCCAGGCACTGGGCGTCTCAGGGGAGTGGAAGGAGACACCCGGCTCAGGTGACCTCGCGCTCGGCCCCTTTCAGAGCTCTGTGTCGCACACGGCCCGGGAAACAGAGAAGGGGTTATGGACACGCGGCGTTTGGCTCGGCTGCGCGAGACTTGAACCAGGAAACACCCGGCTGCACGCGGCGCCTGCGGAGGGGAAGGGACAGACTTGCACTGAAGGCTCGAGAGAGCTCCAGTCCCCTCTCACTGACTCGTGCTGGCTCCCAAACGCGCTGCAGCTGAGCCCTCTTTGAAAGCACGAATGTCACAGACACATGCACGGCAGCCGATCCACCAGCAGCCGTGTGCGCATCCCCGCCAGCGCCGGGGCTCTTCCCGCGGCACTGGTGACCATCAGCACCTTCCACTTTCCAGGCCGAGCAGAGATGAGCCTTCTAACAAACAGCCTGAGCAGCACGTGCAGGTGACAGGCACGGGAGCCACCGGCTGCCTCTCCTCCAGCGCCCGCTGCTCGCCCGAAGCCGGCACTGCGGAGGTGGTGAGCGCGGCAGCACCAGCACGGCACAGCCCCCGGCAGCGGGGCCCAGCCTGGCCGGTGCCTGCGCTCCGTGCCGGAACGGCCCCAGTGTTCCCAGTGCCGACCGCCAGCAGCTGGGACGGCAGCTGATGTCCAGGCTCAGGTGTCCCACCCGGATCGGTTAAGAAACACATTAATTTGGTCTCAGCCGAGCACAGAGCCACCGCTGGTTGCTAACCAACCTCCAGATGTAACAGACAGGGCAACTCTTTCCTCACATCACCAGCACCCTACCCTCGCTGTCTCTGTCAGGGTAGCCCCTCTCACAAACAGCTATTTAGCAACAACCCTGCACAGAAGGCATAAAACCCCCAAACATCCAAACCCCCGAATCCCAGGCTCCTCGTTCCTGTGCGTCCAGCCTCAGTCCTGTGATGCAGAGCTAAAGAAACAACCAGTGCATCACCATGCCTGGGCTGGTCAGCAGCCACCCTGGTCCTCACCGGGTCTCTAAACCGATGGAAGCCCAGCACAGCCCGACAGCAGCTCTTCAGAGCAAGGCAGAGTGTGTCCCACAACACGGGCCGGGTCAGGCTGGGGCTCAGCTCTCTGAGCAAGCCTGGCAGAAACACCCCATCTCCTGACAGGCTCCTCCCAGAGCCACAGCCAGAGGAACGACCCTCTGAGCGCTCTGCACCAAAGCCCCCAGCGCAGCTCCCAAGGAGGGGGCTCCCAGGCTCCAGAGTCACCCTGCGCCGGAGCTGCCAGGGGCCAAGCAGCACCGGCCGCCCCTCCTGCTGCTCCTCCAGATGTGGCCAGAGGGGAGGGAGACGCCTCATCCCATCACAACTTTTTCAAGGGCCACAACCTCGCCCTTCAGGCTCCTCCGACACAGGTTTATCACAGCCCAGGATTAGTAAAGCAGAGCTTTTCCAGGTGCCAAAGCCATCACACTGCCAGACGCAGCCAAACCAAGGGCATCAGTGGCACATGAGCAGCCTGAAGAGGAGAGACTCGTGCCCATCTATCCCCCCACACAGACATGGGGGAGAGGGGACCGTAACACCTTAGCAAGAGCCATCCCGACACCTCACAGGAGCTCCACACCTCGCACCCCAGGCAACTCTCTGCAGCGTTTGGAGGAAACGGCTCTTCAGCTCTGTCCAAGCCCATGAGGAGCTCAGGCACCTGCACAGCACCTCTCAGCCAAGCTGCGGGCTGCTGGAGCTGGTGCCTGCTCAGCTCCCGGGTGGCCAGTGGCTCCACGGGACAACAGAGACCCTCTGGAACCCCCCTGGCCGCAGAGACGGGGGCTGTCGGGTCTCGGAAGCCTGCAGAGGACAGCAGGAGGCTGAATCGCTCCCCACCTGGGAATCTGCACTCGGCTGCCCTTTGCCGCTTCCTCAAGTCAGCAGTTTCTCCAGGATTCTCTGCATTTTTTGGCAGGACGAGGAGTGAGCAGCAGTGAAATGCACGAGCCCCACCTTCCGCCAGACAAAAAAACTGCCGGGAACATAACCCTGCTTGTTTCCAGGTGGTAAACAGCGACTTCTTCACGCTCTGGGCTCAAGATCCCACGGCACGAGTGGGGCCAGGGTTAGTCAGAGCCTCTTCAGATGAGCTAATCGGCTTGGACATCCATCGAGCCACCGCGCAGCCGTGGACGTGCAGTCAGGCCAGTTCGAGGGGTCCCCACCCTTCCTCCTTCCTGCAGCGTAGGGAAAACCGGTGCCACTGGGCAGGGACTTCGGCCAGAACACAGCCCCGTTAGTACCGCTTCTGCAGGGCTGTTTTCCAGCAAGATCAGTCTGCAGATCCAGTTCACCCAGCAGCTCCCACCGCCACCGTGCTGCCAGCACAGGGAGCCAGAGCTGCTCAGACCGGCTGAGGCCGTGCTGCTGCTTGGAGCAACAGCTCAGAGGCTGCATCAGAAGCGAGCCAGACTGAGATGGTCCCAGGGCAGCGGCAGGGGAGGGAGCACTTCCCTGGCAAAGGGGAACTGGTGACTTGCTGACACCTCCCGAGGCCAAGCGCTGCCCTCGGACACCACGGGGAATGCTCAGGGAAGGTGGTGTCCAGATAATGCTGCTGTGCCCGTCACTCCATCGCAGAGACCTTGTGTCTCGCCCAGTCCCCACCACTGGCTCACAGCTCCAGGATGAAGCCGCCTTCAGGGACACAGTGCTCTGAAGATGGAGGAATTTATTCCCTTTTTTTTTTTTTTTTTTTTTTTTAACTTGTGACAAGCCTGAACTGCATTTCCCCCGTGAGGCTTTAACTGTCACCAACGGCATGAGCTCGTTCCATGCACCCACAACTCCCACGGGAGTAGCCACAGACACTGCCAAGAGTGTCACCCACCCTCCCACGTCGCCACTCGCCCCTGCAGCAGAACACGACAACGAAAGCATCTCCACTCCGCAGTTATGGGACAAGAACACGTGTGCCGGGAGAACAACCAGAGCCGCACAGCGCCCTGGACCGGACCCAACACCCTCAAGGCACCAATTCAGTCACTTAGGTGAGTGTCAGCTCTTCTCAAGAAAAGGAAGTTACAACTTTCGGACTTGTTGCAGAGCCTGTGGAGCCAGGGAAGCGATCGCCCCCCCCGCGGGCCCGGGGGACAGCAGCTCCACCGCAGTCCCTGCACCGCCTGCCCCGGCCGCTCCGACACACACCCCGCTGACGGTGCCGAACGGACAAAACGGGCTCTTCCGTGACCCCAACGCGGAAGGACATCGACCCTGAGGAAGCTGCTTCCAAGTTCCTCGTTTCGTAACCAGAAACCATTTATGGAAAACCTGAGACGGACGAGAGCGCTCGGACCTCCACACGCCCCGAGCGGGAAACGGGCCCGGCCTTCCTTCCACCGCCCCCCGCAGCCGAGGCAGCGGGAGAAGCCCGAGGGGACGGCTCGGAGCAGCCCCGGCTCCTCCGGGGAGCACGACCCGACCCGACCCGACCCGCCCGTGCTCCGCCCTCCCCGTGGGCCTCGTGCCCCGAGAACTCCGCTCCGGCACGGAGCCGCCGGCCGCAGCGGCTCCCCCCGGCCCTCGGAAGGTCGCGCAAGGGCACCCGGGGCCCCGTGCCCGCACCTCGGCCGCGCCCGGGCCCTTCCCGCGGCCTGGGGCCAGAGGGGCGCGGCCGGCCCGGCCAGACCCCGCCGGGGCGGCTCCCCGCTCCCCTCAGCCCCCCAACCGGCCCCGGGAGCCGCCCGCCGCCGCGGCCCTGTCCCCGCCGCCCCCCGGCCCCGCCCTACCGGCCCCGCTCGCGCTCCCCCCCCGCCCCGGTGTGACAACGCCGCCGGGATCCGCCCAGCCGCCCGCGCGCCCCCGCACTTCCGGGCCACGCCCGTCACTTCCCGTTATATGCGGCTGAGCCTCCGCACCTCCCTTCCGGCCGCGGCCCGGCGCGCTGATTGGCCCGGGGGCTGCGCGCGCGACGGCGGGACGGGCGATCGAGTGGGGCGGGGCCGAGCGGGGCGGGGCGCGGGAAAGCGCGCGCGGGGCGGGGCGGCGCGTGAGGCGAGCGCAGCTCTAGACACGGTTCTATTTTATTACGGCGAAGGTGAAAAAGCCACCTCGGCCCAACAGGCAACCAGTAAAATTTATCCCAAAAATAACTCGGTACAAAACGGGTCTGCTCGGAATTAAAAAAAACCTTTACAGGAGTTTAAAACCTATCCCAGAACGAAACGTAAAACAAAGCCCATCCTCGGTGTCGGTGGCCACGGCCGCGGCCCCGCGGGAGCGGGGAGCCGGATCGGAGTCCTGCCCTGCGCCCGCCGCCGCCGCTTTAGCTGGTGTCCATCTGCAAGAGAGGAGAGGAGCTGTCAGGGCACGCCCCGCGACACCCCCAGTGCCCCCCGGTACCCCCAGCGTCCCCGCAGCGCTCCGTGACACCCTGCAGTACCCCCGGTGTCCCTGCAGTGCCCCATGGTGCCCCCAGCATGTCCCCACGGTGCCCCATGACACCCCGCGGTACCCCCAGGGCCCCATAACATCCCATGGTACTCTCCAGCACCCAGTGCACCCACCCACTCCCCTAGAGGTGGCCAGGCCCTGGAGAATCCACGAAACTCCTCTGCCCCAGTGGCTGGGGCCACAGGGTTCTGATCCCCACCCCAGGGGTGCCCGGTGGCACCAGGGCACACGTGCTCCTCCGCAGCACACGAGGGCACAGCTGCCAGCAGCCCCCACCATGCTCTCCATCCCCGTCCCTTTCTGTGCCCGGTAACGTGATTCCTATGTCCCCAGTGCCAAAGACTGTTCGAAACAGCAGATGGTCCCACACCATTTTTTTCTGGAACTCTACTCAAATTTCCTTCAAACTTGCCTGCATTTCATCCCATTCCCACAGCCCTGACCCCACCGTCACCACGCACACGTGTGACCTCAGCTCTGTCAGGGTTTTAACACGGCTGTGGCAGAGATGCGAGCTCAGAGGGCAGGGAACAACGCATGGGCCCCGTGCGCCAGGGCTTGCACCCACCACCCCGACCCTTCCTCCCCGGCTCCCCATGGGGTGACCATGTTTCTGTGGGTCTGTTCCCCATGGCACAGCCTGCCCTGCACCAGCCCTGCAAGCAGGGCAGCAGAAAAAAGGGGCTGGTAACAGCAGGACACAGAGCACCCCAACCACCGGGGCCAGGTGCTGCCCAGCTTTGGAGCACAGACTGTGCCAGGCCAGCTCTGAGCCACTCTGCTCCCAGGCGGAGATGCCAGAGGCACTGCCCATGCAGCACTTACCCTGGCATTGTAAGCATCCAGCTGTGCATCTAGTTCCTCTGCAGAGAGCTGCTGTTTGGAAGTTCTCCCAGCTCCTCTGCCTCTCCCTCTGTTCCCGCCACGGGTACCTCGCCTGTTGCCTCCTCCACCGCCAAATCCTCCCGAAGCGCCGCGGTTTCTGGTCATGCCACCTCTGTTTACACTGGGGTTTTTAAAGAGCAGCGGGTTTAGTGCGTTCCAGTTAACCCAGCAGACACACAGAGGACGATCCTCACTTCCCGCACCGCGGGGGACCAGGCACATCCCCGCCCCGTGCTGGCCGGGCACCTTGCACACGGCATCTCACCTCTGTGCTGGTCTCCTCTGTGTGTCAATCTGTGACGTGACCAGCTGGATGTTCATGGGGCGCCCTGGAGGAAGAAGGGCCGTGAGCCCGCGCGGGGGACAGCGTGCAGGGGCCGCTCCAGCCAGGGAAAGGCCGCGTGAGGGACGGCAGCACAGACTCACCGTCCAGGGGCACCCCATTGTACTGCTTCATCGCCTTCAGAGCATCCGCCTTCCTCTCGAAGTGCACGTCCGCTGTCCCGAGGCTGCGGCCAGACCTGTCGTAGTGCACAGCTGCCTTCTTCAAGGTCCCAAACTCCGCAAAGAGCTCCTGAGCAGGAGGGGAAGAAGAGCCCATCAGCACCGCAGGCACCCCACGGCCTGGAGCCACGCTGGCAGCTCCCCGCACACAGCTGCTTTTGAAACCACCGGCAGCTGCCCGGACAGAGCACCGGTGAAAGGGGAGCACGAGCCCCCCGGGAGGGTGCCAGAGCTCTGCCATGGACAGCACGCCCCAGGAGGGTTTCACCTGCACTGCACGCAGGGTGCAGTTTAAAGCCCGCAAAGGAGCCTCAAAAGAAACCTCAGGGTTTTTTGTGGAGGCTGAGTCAATAGGGTGACAAAATAATACTGACCCTCACCCAGGGGAAGAGGGACCTGCGCGAACACAGGGGCTCACAGGGCAGTCAGATGTTCACTGCACTGCACTTATTTTTTTCTTGTCCCTAAATCTTTACTAGAACAGGTGCAATTTAAAACCACAGTCCATCGGGAATATACGCCAAAAACTGCCATCAGGAAAGCCCTCTGCTGTGGTCACAAAGGATGTGAACAAAGACGCAACGACAGAGCCGCCCAGGACCCCGCACCACTGGGAGCTCCTGCTCTGCCTCATGCCTCGGAATCTGCACGCTGACACCAGAGCTGCCTGAGGGACGGGCTGCAAAGCTGCACCTGCTGCAAAGCTGTCCCCGCAGCTGTCCCCGCGAGCCCCTGCCCACACGTCTGCCACAGCGTCACTCTCGCCCTCCCACCCGCCAGGCACACGGAGCTCCAGGCAGGGCTACGGGCTGGCTCCTGCCTCTGCTCTGTCACCGGAGGACAGTTGCTCGAGAGACGCTCTCTGGGGCCGAGAGCTCCACCAGCGAGGGGGCTGAGCCCAGTCTCCAGGGCGAGCTGCCCTCTGTTCTGTCCCCGGGGCGAGCTGCCCCCAGTGCCCCAGGGAACACCGCAAAAGACACAGCTCCTCCCAAGCAGGCACGATGTGCTCCAGGCTCCTGCCAGCGGACAGCTGCCTGGGGTTGCACTGAACTTCGTTTGCCATGCGATTAGCATAGAAACAAAGATGGCCCTTGCCACATCTGAGGCAGTGCTAAATTATGGGATAGGTAATAACAAAGAGGTGCAAAGCCCTTAAGTCAGCTCTGCTGCTAAATAAGCTACAGCTGGAAATCCATCTGCATCGCAGCCCAGGCCAGCATGGGGAGGATGAGTCTCAGCCGTCACTGAGCACAGGAGCTGCTTTAACTGAGATGACTTCACAGGGCCGTGTTTTACACGTCAAGACCCAGCTGCAGCAAGCCAGAAACTTGTTTAAACCAAACCTGAACTTACACGGGGCCAAAAGGTGCTTTTAAGCACATTACCCTGGAACTAGGTGACCCGAAAAAGCTCACTCCCAACTCCCCAGGCACAGCTCGGTCTACACGTGGAAAGACGGGGATGAATCAGCTGACAAAGAAAGCACAAAACCAGTCGTTTGGTTTGCCCTGGCTGAGTTAACAGGAGGTGCTTTGCAGTGTGACAGAGACCCAGGTGCAGACGGGCCTGCTCCTTGCAACATCTATTTCTGCACAACTCGCCATCTGCTCCTGACTGTGACTGAGCCCTCACGGCCGTCGGGAGCAGCAAGTCCCAGCCCCCTCAGATCGCACCGCACACCCCTCTGGGTGGGGGTTCCCTGGCACGCTCCTACCCGAGGCATGGCTGAAATAGTGGCTACAATCCTGACATGTAACAGGGCCAGAGCACCCCGGGAGCACAAGCACTGCAGCGCAGGGCAGCACTCCCTCACAAACACCATCTCCCAGTTACACCAATGGACACGGCAGTGGGTGCACCACAACACTCAGCAGAGTGGGACTTTAGCAGAGCTGCGCAAACAGGTCCCATAAAAGCGGAGCATGTAGACAGACACACAGCACGGTGATGGAACTGCTGCAGCCACACAGTCCTTAAGAGTCCACACAGTGTGCCCTGAACTCTCTGGCCAAAGCTGCACCTGGCCAGAAGCAGCGGTGTCCCACACTCACAATGGGATCGGCTGCTGCCCAGCAACAGGCAGCAGCTCTGCCCAGCTGCAGTCCCTCCGGATCACGGGAACCACTGCAGCACGGGCACTCGTGGCATAGACCCCGCTGCCGGTGCGGAGCTAATTCATCTGAGGGGGTGTGGAAGGCAGGGGGTCCCGGAGAGCTCCCGCAGGCGTCCGGCACATCGTACCCCAACCCGATGAATTAAACCCCCCCCAAACACGCCCCGTGCACCCGGCGGGGCCGGTCCCGAGCCCCTACCTGGATGTCCGCATCCGAGACGCCGAAGTCCAGGTTCGAGACGAGCAGCTTCCCGCCGGTCTCCACGCCAGCCCCCGCGCCGAAGCCGCTGTCGAACAGGTCGTGCTGCCACTTCTCGGGGAGCTGCTTCGGCTGCAACGAGACCGGGACCTCACTGACCGGCGCCGGGGCACCGCCGGCCGCAGCACAGCGCGTCGCCGGCCGCGCCGCCCGCCCCGCCGGGCGCGGACA
>JANVCC010000127.1:299005-315287 GCA_025345505.1 Todiramphus chloris collaris | reverse complement strand
CCGCCCCGGCCGCCGCCTCGGCCGGCGCCCCGCTGGCTCCGGTTGAGCTTAATGATGTCGTCCAGGGACATGTCCATCTTGTCGGCCATGATGGCGGCTCCGCTCCGGGGCCTGCACTTCCGGCCGCGCTGCGCCGACGCCGGAAGCAGAAGAGGCGGGACGAGCGGCAAAGGCTCGGCGGCCGCGCGAACTCGTGCGCGGGGACTTGTGGGGCGGGGGCGGGACTTCCGGCGGGGCGGCGGAGCGGGACTTCCGGCGGGGCGGGCGATGCGGGTGCGCGTGCGGAGCTGGCACGGCGTCGCTTCCTGGCTCTGGGTGGCCAACGACGAGAACTGCGGGATCTGCCGGATGGCGTTCAACGGCTGCTGCCCCGACTGTGAGTGCGGCGGCGCGGGCGGGGCGGCCGCGGTGCCCGGGGCCCGCTCCGGGGCTGACGGTCCGCCCGGTCCGCAGGCAAGGTGCCCGGTGACGACTGCCCGCTGGTGTGGGGGCAGTGCTCGCACTGCTTCCACATGCACTGCATCCTCAAGTGGCTGAACTCGCAGCAGGTGCAGCAGCACTGCCCCATGTGCCGCCAGGAGTGGAAGTTCAAGGAGTGACCGCCGCGGCACCGCGAGGGGAGGGGGCACCGGGGGGGGGGGGGGGGGGGGGGGGAAGCGGGGGGACCGGGGCCGCTCCCCTCCGCCCCGCCCCGCGCTCTGCTCCGCGCTCCCGGCCGGGACAGCCCCAATAAACGCGCGGCCGCCTCTCGCTCCGCCCCCCCCCCCCGGTGTCCCGTGTTCTTCTGCGCTCGGGGTCGGTGCTGGCGGGGGGCAGGGGGGGCAGCACAGGCGGCTCCGCCGGGCGCGAGAGCGCCGGTGTCGCCCGCGCTTCGCGGTAACTCAGGGGCAGCTGCCGGCGAGCGGCTCCTTGCCTGCAGCTCCGCCGCCCCCGGAGGGCGGGCCGCGGGGGCGGGCGAGGCGGGCCCCGCGATGGGCTATAAAGGAGGCGGCGGTGGCTCCGGAGCGCCGCGTCCGGCGGCACGATGCGCGCTGCCCGGTGGCTTGGGCTGGCACTCGCGCTGCTCGGGCTCTGCTGCCCCGCCGAGCCCTGGTACCGGCAGGCGGCCGGGCCCCGACACTACTCGGTGGGCAGAGCCTCGGGGCTGCTCTCCGGCCTCCGCCGCCCACCCCCCGCCCGCCGCTCCGGCACCGACAGCACCGCCGAGCCCAGCCCCACCGTGCTGCTGCCCGGCTCGTCCTACCCACCCGATCAACCCCGCGCCCCGGTGAGTACCAGGGGTTTGATGGGTGCTGGGGCCGCTCCCTGCAGGGCACAGTTCGTGCTGGGACCGGGTTCTAGCCGCAGGTCCTACCAAGAGCAGCATCTTCTGCCTGTGGGGGCATGGCAGGGGCAGCCTGGCCCCGTCTGCCAGGGCCGCGGTGCCCAGGGCCACCGGTCCCCCCTGCGCTGACGTTCTCCCTGCAGGTGCTGTGTGTGACGGACGTGGACCCCAAGCCCTGGAGCTGCCGGGCACTGCCCGGAGCTGCTGGCGCTCTCCGGTGCAAGGCGGACGTGACTGTGTCCCTGGACCCCGTGGAGTGTGCAGATGCTTGAAGTGGCACCGGTGGCTCCGTGATGACAATAAACATGCTTGGGCTGGCTCTGTGGTCTGTCCTTCAGGGGATGGGGGTGCTGTTGGGGGGGGGGGAGACCACCTGGGTCTGGGGAGCCTGGGGCTGCTGACACCCTCTCACAGCAGCTCCCTCTGAGCCCGTGAGGGCCAAGTGTGAGGCAGGGGCAGCTCTGGCTATTTCCTCACTTCCCCAGGGATGCCCAGGCTGCTCCAGCACCTGGTGACAGCCCAGACATAGCCACCCTGATGGCCAGTCTGACTCCACCCTGCCCTGATCTGGGGATTCAAGTTGGGGGAGCAGCAGCAGCTGGTGGGGCTTTGCTGGGGGTGAATGGTTCAGGCTGGGCCCCCATCCCCACATTGCCTTGGCCAGGAAGGGTCTCACTGACCCCTTGCACTGCAGGAGACCAGGGCACAGTCATCCCCCCGGCACCAGGGTGCTCAGGTCATGGTCCAGCAGCAGGACATGGGCCTGGAGGCAAAAGTGGGGTGGCAGCAGCCCCCCAACAGCAACTGCTTCCTGGCAGGGGCACCTTCCCACCCAGTGTCCTGGAGGGACAGGAGCACAACACCCAGCCCGGGCACAGCCCCTGTCCTGTGAGAAGCCCCCAGGGCCCTGCTTTGTCCAGCAAGTGACACTCGCCCGCAGCAGACACCGTGCTCTGTATGGAAGAAGCCCAGCACCCCTGGCTGCATCCCAGCCCACCCCTGGTCCTGACACACCAGCCTCGCAGGGCTCTCACCCACACAGCGCCCAGCACAGCCTGGCTGAAGGCTGCTGGTTCCAGGGCCTTCCCAGGAAGCTGGGTGGGCACCAGGGCCACCAAACACCACGGTGGCCACAGCCCAGCGTCTCCGCTGTGGGGAGGGTCAGCACACCACCATAAATGTGCCTTAGGGCACCAGCTCAGCCCCCTCTCTGAACTCCCGTGGGCACCACAAGCGCTCTGGCAGCTCAGGACTGTCCGGGCAGACCCAGCGTTGACACGTGGGTGTCCCCACCCGCAGCGGTAACGTGCCAGCCTGGCACCAGCCACCGTCCTGGTGCTGAGCTCCCGCCTGGAGCCACCGCGCGTGGGAAGTGACCGCAGAGCTCCAGCCCTCCCTGTGCCGCGGAGCCTGGGCGCTGCTGGAACCTTGGCCCCGCTTTGGCCAAGGTGGCAGAGGGACCCCCTGGGCGGGGGCCACTCACCCCCTCACCCCTTCCTGTGAAGGATTAATGGGGTCCTGGGGAATGAGCCCCAACCCTGCACCCCAGCAAGGGCTGGGCTGAGGCTGCTGGCTCCTGCAGCAGGGCCACGGCTGCTCTTTGAAGAGTCAAGGCACCTTGACGGTCCCATGAGAGAAGCATCGGGGCACTCGCTGCCACTGTCAAGGGGCTGCTCCTCAGGATGGCTGCAGGAATCTTCTGTGCTCCCAAGAAAAAAAAAACAACAAACCAAAAACCAACACAAAACCCAAACAAAAAACACAGAAAACAAAGTCACAAACTTGACGTTCCTGTCATTTCCCGCCCCCCCATTTTAACTCCACGCTCGTTTTTGTCCCCAGGACTCACAGGCTGTCAGTAACAGAAGCGCAGAGGAAGGGCCCTGAGGCACTTGGAGAAAGAACCATCACAACCAGAAGTTTTCAGAGTGAACTCAGCAGCAGCTCTGAGAGGCCCCGAGCAAGAGCAGCTCCTCCGCGCTGCAGCGGGGCGAGCAGAGCTGGCGTCTGCACGCAGACGAGCCGCCGCCGCAGCTCATGCGGAGATGAAGAGACTTTGTCATTTTTTAATAACGGTACCTGTCTGGGGCCCAGAGGCAGCTCGTTTCCATGCAAATGCTCATCAGCAGATGTGTCACCGTGGCCGGGCTGGTTGTTTGCAGTGACAAACTCTTCTCCGGGCTGCATGGAGGGGGCCGCGTGCTGCTGCAGGGGGTTGTTCTGCACTCAGCAGCCAGTGGATCCGCGGAAGGGCCTGACGTGCAGGGTCACGGCAACTTCAGGGCACGGAGCATGATGGGGGCCCAGCACCTGTGTCCCCAGAGCCTGGCAGCTTCTCCACCTGCACCCCAGAGAGGGCAGAGCACAGACCCAAGGCCTCATCCTGCTCCTCAGGCTGCTCCCACACCCCCTGACTGTGGCCGGGACAAGCCCAGGGCTCAGCCCCATCTCACAGACCCTCAGGACAGCCAAGACCCCCTGGCTGGTGGGTGAGGACCTCACCCCTGTTCCCCATGGGGTGTAGCTGAACCAGAGCAGAGCCTGCAGCCCCCAGCAGAGTCAGGCAAAGCCTCGCCCTGCCCCACTGCAGCAGCTGCCTCCTCTGGGCAGGCAGGGAGAATCCCAGGTCCCGGCTGGAGCAGGCTCTGCTCAGCAGCAGAGCAGCAGCAGCCAGGGTTTGCCTGCACACGCTGAGGGGGACGTGTCCGTTCCTCAGACCCTGGGGAGTGTCTCCAGCCAGGGAAGGGTGACAGCAACCAGCTTCCCAGCACAGCTGCCCTCCTGCAAGGCAAGCACGTTAACTTCCTAGAGAGGAACCGTCGTCCTTCTCTCCAAAAAGGGCGGCAGAAGTTTGGGACTGTCCCTGCACCTCCAGGCTGCCCGCTCCCCTCCAGCTGCAGAGCTCCCGCGGGGCACAGCCCTGCTGCTGCAGAAGGGTCACGGCACACGGTGCCAGCACCCGCTGAAGGGACAGCCCGGAGCACACGGTGGAGCACGGTGCCCAGAGACACGAGGGCTGCCCAGCCCTTCCCTGCCCTGCCGAGGGGCAGCATCCGGGGCTCAGCAGTGGCCGTGGGGCTTCAAAGGACAGCCAGGAGGGGCCCAGGGTGAGTGGAGGCACTCACGGCAGCACTGGTGCTCAGCGTGGGCAGGGACGGCACTGACGCTCCTGCCACAAGCTCTTGAGGGGCTCCAGCTCCACCAGAAGCTGCGAGGCTCCAGGTTCCCTGGTCACTCCCCCTGCCCAGGGGGCAGGGGCCCACACATGGGTGTCTTCACTCCTGGCACGGGTGCCACGCTCATTACTAAACTGCCAGTAGAGGAACGCAGGCTCTGGGATTAGCAGCACGCAGCTGCCAAGAGCCCAGGCTCCATGCCTGACCCGTCTCCACCACAGCATCTCCAGGCAGCAGGATGGACCCACCGTGGTGCTCGCAGACGCTGGTTTGGCAGCACCCTACACCAAGCCAGCAGCGGCAGAGATCGGGTCACCTCCTCCCTCCACAGCCACCATGGGCATGTGCCCAGCCAGCTGCTGAGACACCCACCCACCTCTCCAGGGTAAATTCTACTGCAACTTTAGTGTCCGGAGAGCATAAAGCCCCAGGACACAGCAAAGCAAAGAGCCCCTCTCACAGTCTAGTTCAACTTTCTAGTGAATTCAGCAAAAAACTCTTCCCACAGAGAGAATAAACAGCTTCCAGCCAGAGTGATCTCTGCCCCTGCACCAGAATAGACCCAAGGTGCCCCAGGGCTCAGGCCGGATGCCCAAGGGTGGAAAGCTCCTTCTCAGGCCACCGCAGCCCCTCCCCAGCTCCCATCAGAGCTCCGGGGAAAAGCTGCTGCAGAAGAGCCCCCAGCCAGGGGCCTGTCCTCTTTCTGCTGCCCAGGCTCAAGCCCCAAAGAGACCAACATCTAACTCTTTAACATTTTATTAATGATCAGCAACAAAAGTTGACAACAGAGAGGACAACAGAACCGGCGTGGAAGGACCGTCCAGCACCGAGCAGGGAGCAGCCCAGGACACCCGCCACAGCACCCTGGAACGTAAGAGGCAGGAAGGGACACAGCCCAGAGCCTGTCCCCTCAGGGGCACAGTGCTACGAGTCAGCCCCCAAAATAGCGACCAAACATCAGCTGACGAGGCCCCTCCCTTAGGCAACCCCGGGCACAAGGTGGACTCCGGGCGCAGCAGCAAGCGGGGCTCCGGGCACGGTCTGCAGGCAGCACCGGGTCCTGCTGCCTCGAAACACAAGGAGCCTCTGGCAAAAGGCCCCAGGGCTCCCCCGCGCCCCAAGCCACGGCACCGAGGGTCCCGGTGCCAGCAGAAGGTCCCGGTGCCACCAGCCACGTGCCTCCCTCAGCAGCTGCCCTGCCGCTGCCCATCGCTGGGGCAGCAAACGCTCCGCTGGCACCAGCCCCAGCGACCGCGGGGAGAGGCCTGACCCAGCCAGGCCCAAAGCAGCTCCGCAGCTGGCGTTTGTGCGCGGGCAGCCGCTCGCAAGAGGTGGCACCGCGAGCCCCAGCGCACGGGGCCTGTTGGCACCCGCTCGCCGATGGCCCCGCGTCCCTAACGGGAGCTGTGGGTGCCGCGTCCTTCCCCAGGGAGCTGCCTGTCTGTCCCGCCGCCCCCACGGCCGCCCGAAGGGCTGCTCTGGAACGCAGATGCCGTCAGGACAGCCGAGCCTGGAGGGGCAGAGGGGGCCTGGGCAGCTGCTCCCTTTCCCTCCTACTAAAACCCAGAAATGGCAGAAGATAAAAGCACGTCATTATGTTAAAACATTAGTTATAATTAAAACTGCTGTGGGTTTTTTTGTCAAATCTCCTCATGGGAAAGGGGATGGGGGCTGATTAATGGAGGAAAGAACTAGGCAGCAGGATCCCAACTCATTATGTCTGCATAATTAGTGCAGGGGGAGCTAGGACAGAAGAGGGAAGGAGAGCACATCCTGCTTGCTAGCAGCGGTGTCCCCGTCCAGGGGTCTCCTCTCAAAGAGCTGTGGGCTCCCCAAGGTGAGGCTGCAGCACTCTGCGACCCACACATCGGCTCTCACTGGCCTAGTGCTTCTCCTCCTCCAGTCTCTTCATAGCCTCCAACACTGCCAGCTCCTTTGCTTCCTTCTTCTGGTTCCTAGCTTCAAACTCCAGCCTGCATCAATCACAGAACGTCATGAGATTCTCATCCATCCATATCTCTAGTAGACTAAAGGCACCAGAGCAGGGCAGCGCTGCCTTCTACACTGCTTTGTTCTGAGAGCACTTCAAAACCCTCACCAGTAACCCCAGCTCCCTCTTCAAGAGCCAGCACCCAGAACTTCCCACAACTGTCACCACCACTCCACAGCCCCAGGCTCCTGCACTGTCAAACACTACTCATTCCTCCCTCTGCAGAAGATGCCAATCCATCCCCGGTCTCTGTCCCAGGACAGACCACTTAGTGCAGTAATACCAAAATCAAACTTACCCCTGACCTGAGCCAAGTTCACCGAAGGTGAAGGGCTCAGGCCTGAAAGAGCAAAGAGCAACAAGCTTCCTTCCCCAAGGATACAGCAAGGAAATCTCATCATTAATACAAGAGGAGGAAAAAGAATAAAACGTGCTGTGAAGCACGTCCTGACATAGCAGACTTGAGCTGTTCCTTCTCCTGTACAGTCCAGTACCTCCACATTTAAGCAGCCTGCCCAAGCTCTGGAAGATGAAGAACCAGTTCACTGACTCTGTGCCTTTAGATAACCCCCTCTCTTCCTGTTTGATCCCAGCAATTAGTCCTGAGACAAGCCAGATGGAACAGTATGCGACAGAACGGGGAGATAAGAAAGTCAACCTGTTCTTGATGATTCTTTGCACAATTAAATCTGTGGTGAGATTGCTGCCGCTGTCCACCAGCTGGAAAATGCCACGTCTCTTGGGTTCCTGTGAACAAACAGCTGTGAACAACACACGGCACCTCTGGGCTCACCGCTCAGGAGAGAAAGCTGAGCAGGAGTCACGGCAGGACCTGCGGGCACCCAGCCAGGCACGACACAAAATGATCTCCTAGGAGGCAGAATAAATAACTGCTGAAAGCGAAGCTTCATGCATCTGGAAGCTGAGCAAGGACTGGCATAGAGCAGCGCTGACAGGATTTCTCACTCTGCCATGAAAGCATCAGAAAGAGGCAAAACAACAACAGTGACTAAAAAATTGGAGTTGTTGTGAACGATTAGCAGGCTCTGCTCCAAGCATCTGCCCTCAGGAGCAGAGGAAAAACAGCATCACCTGCCAAGGACGTGCTTGGGGAGCATCCTCTGCAACACAGAACACGAACAGAGCTGTGCTCTATCTACCAAACACTGACAAAAGAGCACGGAAGAGCAGCCCAGGGACTTACCTTGTATGGATCAGAACCGTCCTTGTCTGGCACCACCTCAGTCATCCCATGACACACAAGTGTCACCTGGAGAAGGACACAAAGTCACTGACAAGATCCAAAAGACAACAGGGACTTTCCCTGCCACGGCACTCACAGCAGCACAGCCGGGAGATCAGCAAAGCCACCCGTCCTGTACTAGGCTTGGCAGCGCATCTGGAGCTCCCTATAATCCTGCTGAGCAGGACCATCTCTCTCCTACACCCCCTGTGTTTTCCTGCACCACTTTAGCTCCCCGAGTACATCACAATCCAACACCTCCATATCCATCTACATGCAAAGACTCACCCTGAAGTGATCCAGCAGATCAGCAGTGACAGCGTAGGGAGCTCCAATCACCACTTCTGAGACATACTAGAAAAGAAACCAGGTAAAGACTCCAGATTTGAAAAGAAAAACCAAACCAGAGGCCAGGCTGCTCCCCAAGCAGAGTCATGCAGGTCATCTGGTTAGAGTTAGTAACTCAAATACGGAACAGGACAGCAGGTCAGCAGACACTGCTTGCCACTCAGCATCGTTTTCTCCCACTAAAGAACGTGCTTCCTGGTAGCACGTACAGAGCAAATCCAAAAGTGAACTGCTCGGGGCACTCCTTTCTGGGCACCCCCACATTTCTTCCCCAGGAGCTTTCTCCCTGGTGCAGGGAGCGGGGACACCCAGCATCTCCTTGCCAGTGGAACAGGGGTGGGCAGCTGCAATGGCTCGGGTGGGCCAGGACACGTGGGGCAGAGGGATTCCTCCAGGAGCACGCCAGGCAGCCTAAAGCAACGTCTTGTCTTTCCCTTCCCAGTGCACACCAAAGAACTTGCACAGGACTGTTGGCTGCAGGTGAAGAGGACCCAGCTCCAGGCAATTTCTGGGAGAGCACAGAGGCACCTGCCCGGCAGCACTTACCCGACAGGCCAAGACACTGAGCGTTCTCTCATGGATGTTCATGATGGGATAGTTCTTCCCTTTGTAGCGATTTACTTCCTAGGGCAAAGCAGCAGGCACCATCAGAAGAGCGACAAAGCAACCCCTTCCTTCTCACCACCCCCCAGCATGAAAACCCCGGCTCGGCCGAGACATCCCTCCCCTGCCCCCCAGAGCACAGCATGCTTGCTTGGGAGAGAACAGGGGCCAAGGGGCCTGTCCTGGGACAGCATTCCACACAGACCTGATCGAAGTGCAGCCCAGCAATGATGTAGGGCTTCTCTGCCAGCTGGTGAACCTTCTCCAGGAAATCCACATGCCCGATATCTGCAGACCTGTTTAAGGAACTGAAGGTAACATGAAAAACAGGGAAGGAGGGCAAAATGAGATGCTCTGAAAAACACAGCAGGAGACAGGAATCCCAAGGATTTTATTTTTGCACTACTCATTGTCTATATCCAAAGAACAGTTGCCTCCTCCCAGGCTCCACAGGTTCTGGGCAAAAACCAGACATCTGTGCAGCTCCCCCTTACGTGGGCTCAGCTTTGCCTCTGTCCAGAATTTCCACCCGTTTTGGGTGTTGTGCACAAGGCCCCAGAGGCTGTCCTGGGGATGAAGTGTCTGCTCCAGGCACCCCATGCAGTCACTCAGTCCGTGACAGCCAGTCCTCTAGAGACACCTAGAGTGCGCCCATCAGAGCATGGAGAGTATCCAAGTGCCTTCCTGAAATCCTCTAAGAGCCATAAATCTCTCTAGAGAGGAACTACAGCTCCTTTCTCAGTGACCTGTGACTAAGAAACTGCCAGTAACAACTCCTGCCTCTTCCCTCACATGCACACCTACAGAAGAGGAAAAAAAAGAGCAGAGCGGGGGGAGAGGGGGAGGGAACCCAGCCAAGAGGAGACAAACAGACTTGTCTGGTGCCTCAAAACTGACAAGATTATACAAAAAGACCAATGCTACTTTCTTGACAAAACAGGGTTGAGGATACGGAACAGGTCGAAGGCTCCAGCCACGTAGATGATGGTGTCTCCTGGCTGTGGTTCCTTCCCTGATGCAAACTGGATGATCTTCTGAGATGTCTGTAGGAACTGCGAGACGCCGGTCCAGGGACTGTGACCTTTTGGTCCCTGGCAAAACACACACCACCGAGGTTTCCCCATCAGACTCTGGGAGGAAGGGGTCTGGACACACACTGAAGGCAGCGACAGGCAGCAGCTCACCCCGTGCCACAGCTCCTAGAGCCGGGACGTCCCGTGCTCCTGGCACCGAACACTGCAACTGTCTCACAGAAACCCTTGCTGCCCTGTCGCACACGGTCTGAATCGCCCCCTCAACAGCCAGCCAAGAGATGCTGAGAGGGAAGCTCAGGAAGGAGGAAGGCAACAGGGCAGTCTCGGGCTGCCAGGAGAGAGCAGGCTTACCAAGGGAGAGGACACCAAAGCGACACAGGCTCGCCAGGCTGCCCGTGCCAGGCTGAGGGGGGGCACCCACAGCTCCAGCCAGGGCCAGGTCCCAGCACCGGGAACCCGAGGAGGGAGCTTTACCCGCTCCCTGCGGCAGTCCTGGAAACAGCCACCGAGCCACCCGCTCCGCTCCCCCTCGGCCGCTCCACCACGGGGCTCGAAGGGGCAAAGACACCCGGCAGAGCCGGGCAGGCCGTGCCAGGCTCACTGACAGGGCTCATGCGGGGTGCCCCGCACCCAGACGGTCGCCCTCGATCCAAACATCAGGAAACAGCTGTGCTGGAGCAACAGGCCCCCTAAGCCTGCTCAAAACACCCGACGCGGTGGGGAACAAAGCGGACAATTCAGCCCGGTCAGCAAACCCCCGTGAGTGAAAAAAGACTCACTGAAGCTGCAGGTCCAGGTGCTCGTTTGTCAGGGACAATCCAACACCCAGGGGAAAAAAAAACCAGACTGAAAGCTCTTTAGCGGCAGCCGAGGCTGCGAGCTGGGCACAGCAGCAGTGAGCCCCAGCAGGGCTGCTGTGCTCCAGGAGGATCAGGCAGAGGAGTTCCACAGCACTGCACGCTGTGCTACGTGTCCCAGAACTAATGCAGCACCTTTAAAACACCAGCACTGAAGGAGCGTCCGCAGAGGCTGTCCCTGGGGAGGAGCTGCGGGCACTTGGGTCCCGGAGGAAGCAGCGACAGAGAATTTACAAGCAAGCCAGAAAACCAGCCAAGGCTCAAATGGTGCAGCAGCTCTATGGCACTGATGAGGACAGTTCACTGGATGGCCCTGCGCGGACCCATCTGCCTATTTCGCTGACTACAGGAGCCGCTTGGTGGGGCAGCAGCCACGTACTGAGGTTACCACTAAATGTGGGGGGAAAAACAACCCTGCAACACAGGCCAGAAAGCACATCTAGAATCCTTCTCAGACAGGACAACAACCAGACATCCATGACCAGAACTCACGTTACCTTCCCAAAGTTGTCTGTGTGCTTCCGATAGTCTAGGTCCTCATCCTGAAGGGAGATAAAGAGCCAAAATGTTTAAGCACTCACAGAGCTCATTCAACCAAGAACAAGCTTGTCCAGGCTCAGACTGCACACCGTTGATCCCTGGCACTGAATGCTGAGAAACTAGTTAAAATCTAACCCAGAGTTGCATCCCAGCATGAGACAGACAAAACACGTCCTTATCTGATCCCAGCTGGCACCACAAAGCAATGGTGGTTCTTGCCCAACCTGCCGACCTGGCAGCGTTGCACACCTATGTCCTCCCTCGACTACACAAACCCCTAGCGCGACAGTGTCCCTCCTTCCTCCGAAGACAGTCCACTAGAGAGGGGCTCAGATCTCTGCAGACAGCTGGGAGCACTGTGCCCGATCTTTGTACGAGCTTACATGTTATGGCTAAGCCAGACTAACAGCTCAGCACACTAAGAGATCTCCCCCCACCCCTGAATTCTCTCATGGGTCCCTCGCCTTGTCCCTGCCATTATCCCGGTAACTCCTTTCACTGGATCGCTTGTTTATCAAGTCATTCAACTCATCAACCAAAGTAAAACCACCTCCTCTGTTTTCCTCTGGTTAGGTTAGCTATCTACCAGGTAGTGAGCTGAGCAGATTCAAGAAAGGTCTGGTAAGACTAGAGACAGCAGAAGGCAGAAGCACACAGCTCAGTGGGAGGGAGGAGGACTTTGGGCTGACAGACCAATGTGTCTGCCCCATGTAGTTTCACCCTCGCAGAAGCCATAGCGAGAACGTTTCCGTAACGTTCCTGCAGCTCACGGCAATTAAGAGGGATCAAAGCTTTTATCACCCACCCCTTTCCAAAGTAGCGTGGACTGAGATCACATAGTGATCGCGCAGTGATCTCAGACAGGCTTAAGCAAACACAAGCAGGTTCTTTTGCTGCCACTGCCCATAATCAGCTTGCCAGTTCTCTGTACATCCCGGAGCTCTATTGCCACTTGGGACAGCAAAAGGAGAGAGTTGGCGTGTACCTTGGACTCCAAACTCCCACCCAAAGCCCTCAGACTCACTATGTTGCTGTGGTGAGCCTTAGTCATGAGCAGCATGCGGCCAACGAGGTCGGTAGTGGACACACCTTGGGTGCGTTTACATTCCCTGCAGGGAGACAAGCAAAGGATAAAGCAGAAGCCACAGAAGCACATGCCTCTTTCTCTTCCCACCGTTACCACGGGAACACCTGAGAAATCCAAACCAGGGGCCTGAGAAAGCTTTCCTTCTGCCTGCTCTTGGTATCAAGTACAACCTTCACTTGCTAAGCCTCTGCATCTTCTTCATGCCACAGCAATGGCTGACCTGAGGAAAACTTATCTCACACAGCCTTCCCAAGAGAGCTAACTCCCAGTGACCAGAAGGAGCCAGGAACAGGAGGGCCCTGCCAGCTAGCTGCTCCTCTGTGGCACTTCCTGGAAGCCCAAACGATGGGAGCAACCAAAGGTCTGACACGTGCTACAGCAAAACCAAAGGGTACCCTGAGGGTAGCTGTGTTTCATCTGACTTCCCTTCAGGGCATGAGCTCCCGGAACCTCTGCCCAGAAGAGGATAGGAAGGTAAGCAGCAGTGGGTTACCTGTATCGCCCCGCTGTCTTCACTTCCTCGTAGGTATCCTTGCCGTCTATCGTTAAGGTGATGTCATCTGCAAGAGAGAAAAGCCTCAGCACCGTGCCCCAAGCCTCCTTGCACAAAAGCCGTTCCAGAGCCAGAGCAGCTGCCCAGCTCCAGCACACGTGCCAGACCAGAACCCCTGCAACCCGCATCCCTGCACACACGGGGATACAGCCCGCACCCCACAGAAGCACTGGGCGTTTGCAAGCCCGCCCTATCTGCGGGGACAAGTGTACTCCTGGATGCTAAACACCAGTAGCCACCTGGTCCTCTCTTCTTTATGTAGTCCAGAAAATCTGAGCTGGCTGCCCTGGCAGTGATTCCAGGGGCAGACACGATGGAATAATTGTCTTAATGACAATAAACAGCTACTGACAACCTCAGTGTTACAAAGCACCTTAACCTCTCCAGGACTGGTTTTAGCCATAGGCTCACGTTACAGCTTTTTCAGCCGGTTCAACAGTCCTCCACCAGCCAGTTCTCCCCGCGGTGATGGCACTTCTACAGTGGCACCAAGTTACCCTTCTACAGAGTGAATTCCAGTTCATCCTCGGCACGGTTTCCAACTCACTCCACAAAACCACCTCTCACCTACTTTTAGCAGTACTATAAAATCTTCACAATGAAAAGCTAAGCTGGCTTTCCTTCGGCGACGGCCGGTTTGCAGGGCAGCGCCGCCAGCTCAGGAGGGCTCTCACATGGGCGGGTGGCAGCCCAGGGCAGCCAAAGAGTTCTCCAAACCCATGGTGAGGGCAGCAGAGGAGTTCTTCCCAAACCCACACCCTCGCCTCAGGGCACAGGGACAGGAGATGAGAACAAGCCGTGAGCCCAGCTCAGTGTGCTGGGAGGGAGGCAGAAACAGGAGCTTCGCTGCCTGACACCTTCCCAGTTACGCTCGGCTCTTTCAAAACCTATCTTTTGCATAAACACAACCTGGTAGAGCCGCAGCGTGTCATTCAGGTGGAAGCACCGCGTGATTTGGCAGCAGGGATAACCGTGGCGAAACCGGAGCAAAGGCCACGAGCGCATCTCTTGCCTTAACCCCACAAGTCTAGGAAGGGGTCACGGACCCCAAACACGCTCAGGGCAGGCAATTAAGTTAAAGAATTTTACAATCACCCTGTCCCCTTGAAGAAGCTTATCTGTCTTACAGAAGATTAATAATTTCTTTACATTTAATTGAATACTTGGCTTGTCAATAGCAGGTGTCTGGGATCAGATGAGGAAGGATAAGGGAAATGAGTGCAAAGACCACTCCTGATTACCCTCCAAGGGGCAGGGAACAGCGGCCGAGGTGGAATCAACAGTCCCGGGAAGGAGCAGAGTACAAAAGCCAGAACGTTTCCTTGGAACACTGGCTCTCTTCAGTGACTGAAAACTGAGAAGTGTTCCTAACAAGAACTAGGTCTCTGGCCACACACTCAGCTAAGCCCTTGAACAGCTTATCATCTGGATAAGAGAGAGAAGATTTTCAGGTCTGATCTCATCCCAGGGTAAGCAGATATAAACGTGATGGTGTTTTCACACACTTACCTTTTTAACAGCATTTTGCATGTTTAAGTTTTGCAAATGACTTTCCCTTGTGCACCCATTTCTGCTGGTGCTAAAGGCAACCTCAGGATAATTTGTCAGACAATGAGTTCCACTTCTGGAAGTGAAAGGAATGCTTAAAGCCAGGGGAGCGGCCACTCGGAGGGTGCCCAGCACACTGCAGATTTCTCCAGAACACCAGAGCAGGAGCAGCCCCAGTGCCCAGCGCTGGGCTGGGAAGGCAGATCTCATCCCCTGGAGGCCAGCACCGGCCAGACCCTTCCTTAGTTTGCAGCAGGGAGACCAAGAGCACGCAAGCCCCGGAGGGCCCGCGTTAACGTAACTGTTGCCTCAGAATTCCACTCACCACCATGCACACAGAAGTCACAGTTATATTTGTCCAGGGTTTCCAGTGTGGTGACATAGGGAGCTCCTGGAGCAATCTCATCCACCCACTTGATGGCTTGCACCATTTTGTACCTCTCCTCCTGTGTAAAGACAGGGGGGCCCTTGTGCTTGGCAATCTCCTCTGGGCGAGAAACAGAAAAACCCAGTTAGAAGCATGTACTGCAGCTACAAAGCCTCTCACCTAAGGAGCCTCGCTCATCGTACGGGCCGGTGAACTTCACTGCGAGCCTAAACTCAGCCTGGAGTCGGTTTGTAGGTAGAGAAGGAAGCCCCAGATAGATCAGACAAGACTTAAATTCAGCTGCGTTTCCTAAGTGTGTAACAAAGGCCCTGGAATTCACTCAGAAGGCAAAATGTCTCAGTTCCCCCCTGCACCCAGATACCCCCTCCTGTGGGGGGTCTACCTGGGCCCCCTGGGAGCTCCTGAGGGGAAATTCCTCTTTTAAACAATAGCTTCATGCTGGCTCAGTTCACGCTGGGAAAGAGGAGCCCACAAACCAATTAAAAATCCATCTTCACAGGCAAAAACTATTTCCTAGCACTTAATTTCCAGATGGGCTTAAAATGAGTTTTCTCCACACAGTAATTTGTTTTGGAATACCAGTTCTGCAGTTTGCACCAGCAGAACCCGACTGATTTTCAACTGGTTCAGCTGTTTTTACAGCAGAGAATACAGATCACCCCTCGAAGGAAGCCTGCCAGCTCTAACCACCTAACCCGCACTCCAGAAAGCCTGAAAGGGGCAACTCCACTGCCTCACCCCGGGACGATGCTTTCCTCGCGGAGGCTGCTGCTCCTTGGGCAGATGCGAGGAGCAGCCTGCTCTGTATCAGGGCAGCTCCGTTCTCTCAGGGCTAACATCGCTGGGCGATTCTAGAGGCAGCGTGAGGTGAAAAGCTGAGAAAACCTCTTACCATCCGTGTGGACGCCAACAATCAGATAATCTCCCATGGCCCGAGCCTGGCGCAGCTGGTTGGAGTGGCCATAGTGCACCATGTCATAGCTAGAAAGACAACGGCCCCGGTTCAGCCCGCGGACACCGGGACGGGCTCCGCTGCAGGCTGCGGGCTGCGGGCAGCGACCTTCCTCCTCTGCGGCGGGAGCGCCAGGCCGCCCGCGGGCTCCAAGGTCTAAAGTCTCCCCGCTCTCTGCTAGGGCGCAGGGTCGCTGCCTTCGCAGCCCCGTCACGCTGCGAGAGCCCTGCCCCGGCCGCGCTGCCGAGCGGGAAGCCGGCCCGGGAACGGGACGCCGGCCGGGGAGCGGCCAGAGACCCGGGGACCGGCTGCGGGACCGGCCGCCCCGCACGGTCCCCGCCGGCGGCCCGGCGGCTTCACCGGGGCCCGTGTGGCGACCGAGCCCGAGGGAGACCCCGGCTCCCTGAGCGGTCGCGTCCCGCGGCCGCCCGCCCCGGGGCTCCGCGGCAGCTCCCCCGCGGGCCCAGCCCCGGGCCCGTCGCCGCCGCGGTCACAGAGGAGCCGGAGGCACCAGCGCTGCCAACACGGTTTATTTCTGCGGGCGAGTCGAGACGCGCCGCGCCGCGCCCGCCCCACTCACCATCCGTCGCACCAGACGCGAACGGGCCGGTGCGAGGCCGCGCCGCCCGCCGCGGGGCC
>JANVCC010000127.1:281428-294005 GCA_025345505.1 Todiramphus chloris collaris | reverse complement strand
CCGCCATCTTGGGGCGCGTCCCCGCCCGCCTCAGTGGCTCTTCCTGCGCCGGGCGCCCTTGGCGCAGCCGCGGCCCAGCCACCCCCCGGAGCGGGCGGGCGGCGGCTCCTGCTGCTCCCGCGGCGGCTGCTGCTGCTCCTCCTCCTCCCGCGGCGGCTGCTCGGCGCCCGGCGGCGGGGCCACCGGCTTCCGCGAGTGCGTGGCTTCCTCCCCGGGGCGCAGCGGCTCGGCCAGCGCGAAGATGGGGTCCCGCGCCCTGCGGAGACACGGCCGCCGTTGGGGGGGATCCGCCGGCAGCCCCGGAGCGGGGGAGCCCCGCGGGGGGGGGGGGGGGGGGGGGGCGGCCCCCGTCGAGCCGCTCACCGGTCGTAGCGTGGGATCTCCAGCCCCAGCTCCGCCATCAGCAGCCGCATGACGTCATCGCAGCGGCCGTGCAGCTTCAGCGCAGCCAGGTCGTCCTTCGGGGTCCACTGCGGGGGACAGAGGCCGGTGGCTGCCATGGCTGCCGGCCCCGGCCCACCCCATGCCGGGGACCCGCGCTAATGGCCCTCACCTGCAGGTTCACGATGTAGAGCTTTGGACGACGCGTTGGCGGTTTGCTCATGCACCAAAGGCGCGGGTATTTCTTCAGAACCTGCCACCCAAAAACAGACAGCGTTTGTCAGTACAGCCAAAGGCACACACCGCTGCGAACCGTATCAGCGAGAGGAAAAGGAATGTATTACCAGGAGGGGAAAGAGGGAAGAGAGACTATCACAGATGGTGGGCGAATCCTGACACCAGAGTTTACAGTTGTCTGTTTGGGAGGAGACTGCTCAGCACCAAGGTGTATCACCAAGAGGGAATGCTGCTAACGGTCTTCACCGAGTCTCTAAAGTTACCTTTAAGCTGGAACCCAGACAAAGAATCACATCTGCTTTGCTTGCAGCTTCTGTTGCTGCTTCCCAGTTCAGGGGCTGTCTCAACGTCCCCTTCTCCCCAAAGTGGACGATTGTATCTCTCAACTGTGCCCCGCACTTGTGGCACATCCTGCCCGTGAGATGCCTGTGCAGGGCTGTGCGCTCCGTCACATCAAACACTCGCACATACTCTCTGTTGGGCGTACAGGAAGTGCAGACCTGGTCGGGACAAAAGCAAAGAACCCGTGACATCACTGGCATCTGCCTGTGAGAAGCCAGGAGCCAGCAACTTCTCTCAGAAGAAAAGCACTTTTGGGGAAAATCGATTGGAAGCAGCAGAAGCGGATCATCGGGGATCCGATGACAACTCGGGAGAGCTTGGCAAACCTCAACTAGCAAGTGGAATTACAAGGACCTCTTGGCTATGCAAGGGGAGGGATTCCAGAGCAGGTCTGGAAAAGAGCAGTCAGAAGCAGGAGGCTCCAGCAAGTACCAAGAAAAAGCTACTGTTGTACAGGGCACTTGGCTTTGGTACTCGCTCACTACGTCACCCCAGATCTGATGGCCTGAAGACAGGAACTAAGCAGAGGCCGGCCCTTGTACTCATTCTTCTTGAGCTAGGGATAGATAACCCCTGTCCTCCGGTGAGGCCACCAGATGGTACCGTCCTGCTTGGGGACTCACCTCTATGTACATGTTGCCGTGGAGCTCGGATATGGCTGCCCGGGGTAACCCGCTCCGCAGGTGCAGCCCGTCACAGTTTTGAGACACCACGTGCTGCACCTTGGAGAGAACAAAGCGCCGAGCTGGCACACGTGCAGAGGGCTCTGCAAGCACGACTTGGATGCAGGCCGCACGTACGTCTCCACGCGCACCAGACAGCCCCGCACACCCGAGCAGAACCAGCAGAAGAAAAGCTTGGAGAACAGACCCTTACGGAAGCTACATGAAAAAGCCTCCTCCTGCTAAACAGAGCTCTACAGATCTGGCTGATTTTATGGCCAGGTCCCCAGACCAGCCCCACCAGGAGGCAAATAAAAGGTGTTAAAGAAAAGGCACTGGGGAAAACCTGCTCGAGCTGTAGTCTGGAGCGAGGCTAACGGAGACTCAGCTGTGTGCGAGCACAAAGGCTTCTTCCCACATGGACCAGCAGCCATCCGAGTGAGAACAGTAGCAAGGCTTTTTTTCCCCCCTGTTGAATTTTATTTACCATGCTTGCAGGAACATGAGTGAGGTGCAGAAAAAAACACCTTACCAGGTTGTGCTTGTGCAGGCAGGCAATGCTCATGTGGGTGAGCGTAGGCTCTGCCTCGCTCAGGTCTGTGGCCCTGGCAGGAAGCAAGAAATAACAATAAATAAAAAGTTGGAATCACCATTAATGACTCCTCAGGGTCAGCTTTGTGCTGCACGGCTCAGAACGCGGGTCCTCACCTGATGCTCCGGCCCTTCTGAAGCAGTGTCCATATGCCATTCGGGCCCCTGTAGTCAGGGATGGAAGCTGCCTGTGTTACCGGGGGAGAAAAAACGGGGCCTGACGGGAAGGATCACACCTCTTGTCCACACGTCAGCCCAGTCTCACCCAGGACAACCTCACTCACAGGTGCTTTTTCATTCACTCCGAGTTTTCTAGTGTTTCCCTAACTGCAGGAAAACCTGCTTTTCATATGTTTTCTCTCTCTCCAGCATCTCCTTCCCTACCCTACAGTTCTCATTTCCAACTCCAAGATTTTTCTCCAATTTTACCACTGCAAAATCCCTCCAGAAAGCCTTCTGACCCTCAGTACTTCCCGTTTCCTTACGCAGAACTCGATTCTCACACCCTTCCCTATTTTCACTAGACTCTGGTTCCTGGTGCCTTGCGCTCAGCATTTGCAAGCAAAACCACTGGTGACATTTGCACTCCTACACCCCGCCCAGAATCCAGCCCCCTGTCAGCACAGACTGGAGGAAAGGGAAAGAAAAGTAAGGTTCTCAGCTCAGAGCTCAGACGATGGTGACACAGGACACGTTAGAAGAGGCAGAACCAGATTTCCACTCTCCCAGCAGAGGCCCCTAAAACAACCATTTGCTGTGTATTTCTTTTTTGATGACCACCAGCTATTCCTACTGTCCATTAACACAGGCAACACTAATTATCTAACTTGGTTTTAGATTTTACACCAAAAGTAGTTGAAGAGACTTGAATGAAGTAAGACCAGCGATCATCTCATTTAGGAAGCACGCTCTTCACAAGGCCACAGAGGGGACGGAATCTCTCGGGCAGCTGGCATGTGCAAACGAGCCAAGGTCTTGGTCACAGTTTGCAGCATTAACACAGCACCCCAGGCTCCTAACGCGCAACAGTCGTTTGGAAACAAGAAAAGTCCAAACAACTTTGCAACACTCCTGAAGGAGCTTCCGAAGCTCCAACCACTTGCCCCCAAAGACTCCTACCGTGCTGATCCCAGCTCCTGTATAGATGACAAGGTGCTTGGCATTTCGGACCACAGCAGCCAGCTCGGTGGCCTTTCTCTTTAACTCCTCCGGTTCATCACATACCTAGAAAACACAACTGAGCAAGTTCACGTTTCTGAGATACATCTGAGTGCAGCACCAAATAGGAAGGAACAGGGAGCTCCCCGGAAGCTGGAGTTTGGGCCTGGTCGATACAGAGAAAACAATGCAAACATTATCAGAGGGGATTTCTAAGTAAAACAACATGGGCGTTGTCCGAGGAGGATCAAGGGAAGAAGCTTCCCGGGTGACAGCAGGCGCAGAGCCGTGCCCACACAGCACGCGCGCGGAAAGCTGGGGGCGTGCAGAAAACACACAAATCTGGCAGCCTCTGGGAGCGAGGCCGACACGGAGACAAACCGAGGGTGGACCCAGGAGAGCACAACCTCGGGGGCCAGAGGCGTTCCCGGTAACACGGCTCTTGGACAGGGCCTGCCGCAGCTTCAGAGCTGCCCCCGCTGCAGCCGGCCTGGCGGCCTCACCCCGCCCCGCCCCGGGACCGCGGGGCTCCTCTCCGCAGCCTGCTCCCCACCGCGGATCCGCAGCGGCTCCGGGGAGGCGCCGCCGGCCGCTGCTGCCACCTGGGCCGAGCCCGCCGCTCCCCCGCCGCTCCCCCGCCGCCCGGGCCGAGCCCGCCGCTCCCCCGCCGCCCACCTCCTCCTGCCGCCGGCGCAGCCGCTCACGCCGCTTGCGGCGCCGCTCCAGCTCCCTGACGATGTCCTCGCTCTCGTGCAGCACCAGGCACTCCTCGGGGCTCCGCTCCGCCGGCGGCTTCCTCCAGATGCGGGACACCTGCCCGGTACACACGGGTGGTCACGGCAGCCGGCGGCGGCCGGGGGTGTCCGCGGCAGCGGGCCGGGCCGGGCCCTACCTGTCTCCGCCGGTCCCGCTGCTCCTCCTGCTGAAGGATCTCGGCGCGCGCGGCCGCTTTCCGCTCCGAGCGGCTGAGGCTGCCGCCGGCCGCCATCGCCCCGGAAGCGCCCCGCTTCCGCTGCCGGCCGCCTCGCCGCGGCGCCGCTTCCGGTAACCGGCGAGAGCGGCCCGACCCCTCCCCCCCCGGCGGCACCGCCCCGGACGCAGCAGCGCCCCCCGCGCCGCGGCGGAGCGCGCCCCAAGGAAGCGGCAGGCAGCGGCTGTTTGAAAGCGGCTTTATTGTCACGTACAAAACAGCGGCGGCAGCGGCCGCGGACGGACACTCTGTACAGCAATAAATACCCCCCGCCCCGCACCGCCCCGCACCGGCAATAACTTAGCAATAAATACCGCCCGGTCCTGCAGCGCGGCGGCTCCGGGGGCAGCGGTAGCAGCCCGGGCTCGCTCCGCCGGGCAGGTCCGGGGCACGCTCCTCCGGCCCGAGCAGGGCGGCAGCGACCGCGACACGATTCACCACGAGATACACAAAGCGCCGGGGGCGGCGGCTCCGCGGGTCCGCTCCGGGGACGGGCCGGGCCTGGGCCCCCCCTCCCCAGCCACCGCCCGACGGCACCGGGAAAAGGAGAAAGAAAACACGACACCCTTCACAGCAGGAAACCAAAGGGACGAGCACCTCGGGCACAAGAACCGCCGCTCGGGAGAGGCCAGCGCGGCCCCGGGGCAGGGCTCACTGGGCCCGGCAGGCCTGGTGTCGGGGGCCCGGGCCCCGGAGCGGCGCGGGAGGCTCCCGGGCGCAGCAGAAACACAATCACTCGGGGTCCAGCACTTCACGGAGAACAAAACCAAAACCAAGGCGCTAGCCTGGGAAGCGGCACTCGCGAGGGCACCGCGTCCCGCCCGGCACCCGCACAGCTCCTCTACCCTGCAGCCGCTCCCCGCTCCGCGACCTGTCCTCGGCCAGCCGGAGCAGCCGGGCCGTAAGCCAGCAGGAGAAAGGGGTGCTAACGTCTGGTGGAGCCGGAGCCGCCACCGGCTCTGTCCTCCCGATCCGGCCTCACTCAGAGCGGCAAAGGCCTTCCTGGCTACAGGGCAGGGAAAGACCCGGGCATTCCTTGGGCAGAGGACAATGGAAGTGAGTTGACCATGGCTGCAGGATTGCCCATCATCGCCTGCTCTGTGCATGGAGTCCTCCTCACATAACAGCCTCCAGCCCCTGGAGCTGAGTTCCAAACTAGACCCATACACAGAGCCTGGGTGGCTCCCCCTGCTGAGGCCAGGCCTCCAGCTGGGCTCAGAAAGGTGCTCCAGCCACATTCAACCTCAGGCTGCTGCCAGGAGGGACAGAACTGCGACATACAGCCCAGGCCACCTGTAGGTCTCTGTGTTTTGGAACATCTCACCTCTTCCAGGCACCACATCACCAGCTGGAAGACAAAGGTTAGAGCCCAGAGCGCTGTGCTGAGCGCTGCTCAGCGTGCAGCCCTTCTGGTGAACAGCTGGGAAGCGGCACGTTGGACACTTCAGCTTGGAGAGGAGACAGCCTGTGGCTGGGAGAGAGAAGCCTGGAGGCAATGTTCTAACCTCATTCGGGAAGTCCATAGGGAAAAGCATCCCAAACAGCCCCTGAACTGCCAATCAATAAGAGCAAAGCTCATCTCCCCCTCCAGCTGGAAACCCCCACCAACTATCTGCTCCTTTCCTGCTATATTGCAGCTTTCATCAGGTTTCCCAGCTTCTCAGCCCAGAGGATGACAGTGTCAGTTCAGCTATCACCAAAAGCTACCCAGTATGGTGAGCTGTACCTCCCCTGCAAGGCTGTGAGTTCACTTGCACCATCCCAGTGTGGTCTCTCCACTCAGGAGACCTTCAGCAGCCAGAAGGTCACAGAGACACCCCCCCAACATATCCTGCTTCTCTAGAAAAACTCAGAAATCAGCTCAAATCTTTGGGGAGGGGAGACAGGAGAATCAAACTGTTTGTGGAAATGGAGCCTGGCCAGACGGCTTCTCAGCCGTCACAGCGCTGTCAGTCTGAGCACCCCTCCAAGAGCCACAGACAGAAGCTGCACCAGGAGAGAGGGGCAGTAGCCACATCACAGCTGAGCTCTCAGGCACATGGAGCCACTTGGGACGAGCGCTGGCCCCACGCTGCCCAGAACTAGGCGGACTCGACCCTCTTGTCAGATGAGCCGTAAGAGCAACACAAGTTCTGCCACAGGATCCAATTCCAGAGTTAAATCCCACCAGTCTCCCCCTAAACTCGGACAATTCTCCCTCGTGTTACTTCTCTACCAGCCTGTCCGGAGGAAGGGAAGCGCGAGGTTTTCCCCATGCAGGACACTGAGGCAACAACCACGGCCCAGCGAGAGGCCCGAGCTGCCGCAGCACAGCCCGCAGGGGAGCACGTTCTGGGTAGGCACCGCTACGGAGCTGCACCAGCCACTCACTTCTGCCTTCGAGATCAGCAGCACTTTTGCCTGTGCACCAGGATCCTGGAGAATTCAGAGATTCCAACTCAATCTCTCAGTCGAGCTTCGGGAAAATGACGGCAGCATGAAACGACAGCACGTGGCAAAGGCAGCCACTGGCACCAGCACAGCACAGCGCCCGGAGAGCACGGGGCGTGCAACACAAGGGGACACGACGGAAGCCAGCAAGGTTGAGAATAAGTCACTTTTGGTACAATTGCAAAAAGATATCAAACAGGACTTGCCTCTTTTTTTGTCTTTTTCTAAGTTTTATAAATAAAGTCTGATAACTCTTTATAAAAACTAACCTCAGAGCCACAAACAGTTTGCGGGAGGTTCATGAGAAACTTTAAAATTATTTATTTATTAACTTTTAACTAGCAAAGTCTCCGAGAATATTTCCCCATTCACATGGTCAAATATTCTCGCCCTCTCAGATAAAAAAGCTGACTATAAATACCCTCTCTCTTCTGTCTGATTTTAATTTTAAACTTAAGATAATTTAATAACTCTTAAAATGATGTTTCTCTCTTTAAATAAAGGGCTATTTAACCACATAAACTGGTTGTGTAAACCATCACACTAGAGACACTTGATACCCTCAAAAACACGGGAACAACTAGTGATTTTGGTCTTGCTCAGTGCAACACATTAGGCACAAAACCGGCCTGCAGTCGACACCGCACCTCCCATCCCTCCCTCCCGCCCCTGGGGCACTGGGCCCCCTCCAGGGCCCTGTCCCAGCTCCTTCCCCGGCACTGGGGCAGAGGCAGCCAGGCACGGCAGCGCCTTCCTTTCCACCCTTGCTAGTTTACACGGCTAATGCAACTGACGTCTGAGGGAAACCCACTGCGAGGGCAGAGGCACACCTAGAAAGGAATAAAAACCTATGACACAGAACACCCCAACTGCAACTACGGGTACCAAAGGAGACAAAAGCAGCAGATTTGGGCGCCCAGCAGCCAGGCACCGAGATGCACCACCTGGAAGAGCAATGAAATAAAGCCTTTGGAAGTCATCGGAGATTAGGGTTCCCAGCCCCCAGGAAGAAAGCCTCGCTCCTGACCTTCCCAAGCCCTTCCGTTGCCCGGCCGTCGGCCACACTGCACAGACTTTCTTTGGCTAGATAGCCAAGATCTCGCAGTCTGTCCCGAGGGCCACAGACTGCTGGGTGGGAGGCTCTGTCTGCACGGGACAAGGGACGCATCACCACTGCTCATACCAATCTGGACACAACAAAACAAAACCAGAGTGATCAGCAGGCCAGTCCTGGGCCAAGTAGAAGGAACCCAGACCCATGTGGGGAGGGTTTGTGCTTTGGGGATTCCAGGCTGGTTTTGTGCCTAATTGCCCTGCACAGACAAGCTCAGGCAACACTCGCTTCACTAAGACCGGGCGTCCGTTTTGGATTTCACTATTGTGATGACACTAGTAGTAGCAACCTTGCCAGGGACAAGGGGCCCCATACTGGAGGTGAGAGGACCCCGCGCAGGGGTCACAGGACTCCGGGCCACGGTTCTGGCGAAGTTCTGGAGAGCCTCATATTTGGAGCGGAGAGCATCGAGTTCCATTTTCATGCTGGCATTCTCAGAGGCCAGCTTCTCTACTTCTTGCTGCAGCTCTGCCTTCTGCTTCTCCAGTTCCTCCTTCTGGGTAACACGCTTGACTCTGCAGCTGGCTGCGTAGCCCCGGTTCTTCAGCGTGCGCCGACGCTGCTTCAGCTGGATGATCTCCTCCTTCGATAGACCCCGTAGATGCTGGTTCAGCTCCCGCACAGACATGGTCACCAGCTCCTCATCTGTCAAGCTGGTCCCATTCTCACCTGGCTCCCGCTTCACCTGGAAGAGAAGGCAGGCACACTCGTGAAACCAGGAGCAGGTGCCTACACCCACCACCCGCACCCCTTTCCACCACCTGCCACTTTACCTTCAAGGCCTTGTTTCCTTTGTTGGGGGTCGTCATAACACGACAGCCTTGTCAATCAGGTTCTGGAAAGGAAGGAAGGTCAGGTTAGCCCCCAGGATGCAGCAAAGCCTGTGACATTCCTGTGGCAGAGCCCAGTAGCAATGCCTCCGCTGCTGCCCATCCTGCTCCCCCCTCCTCGGATGTGACCAGACAAGCACCTGACTGAGCTGGGCTCACAGGCAGCAGATTGCGTCCCTGAGCAGAAACCGCTGCTCTTCCACACCCTGCTCCCATGGACACTTTGCAGCAATGCTGGGTTTTGTGCTTGGGGTGCGGGAAATTAAAAATCTAGGAGGAGTCAGGATACACAGAAGCCACATTTTTAAAAATAGCCTGGCAGGCAGCGGGCTGGGTCCAGAGCGCGGCGGCTCCAGGCCAGTCACGCTGACTCAGCAGGCTGGCACTCGGCGCCTCTTGCTCCCAGCCTCATCCTCGTCGCTCCAAGCGGAGCGAGGCGGCCACTCACCCCAACACGCCCTTCAAGCAAGTGCCCGAGCACAGCCCAGAAACTTCCCCGGGACAAGAGTCCTACCAGACTGCAGGTACCCCAGGGACCCCACAGACTACAGCTCAAGAGCACGTGACCTCGGGCAAGGCACACAGGGAAGCCTTGGCCTCCACAAGGCGCTTTACCAGGCATCCTGCAGGACGGGCAACACCGCTGCACTCGTGCCTCTCCAGGCTTTTTCTGCTTCCCAGGAAAGCCAGCCCATCCAGGGTCCAGTCAAAGCTCTGCAGTCAACCTCACCCAAGGAACAGAAGGACAACCTGATACTGCAGCCCAGGGAAGCATTTGGGTACACTGGAATCGCATCAAAAGTTGGGCTGATGCCTCCGCAGCCTCCACCTCACCCAGTCACACAAAGCTGACCCCAACGGTACGTCCCTCTGCGAGAAAGTCCCTATCAGTGCCTGGCAATGCCAGGGACCAGAACCACCTCCTCCCTTCCTTGGCTTATCTTCAGAGCCAAGGTATGCTCATAAGGAAAAAAAGACTAAGGGCAGACAAAACCAGGGAACAGCAGACTCCTTGACTGCCATAACAACAGGACTTCAGAACTGGCAAGAGCAATTCCCAGATCTGGTTTTACTACAACTTGTACTCAAACTCCTGTTTCTGTCCCTACATTCCTCCTCAGGCTTTAGTGCAGAGTGCTACTACGCTGCCCAATTAATTAACGAATCCACCCGGATACTGCTCGACAGACGAAGCTGTGCCTCAAATGGCCAGGAACTGCACACTCCCTGAAGCGAGGCAAGCGCTCCTGTGCAAGTGCAGCCCGCAAACACCTCTGTACCCTTCCTCTCTTCCATGCCAAACAGACAACAACAATTTTGTTTGCTGCTGTGTTGCTAAATGCAAGAGGCACTGATGTACAGTTAGAACCAAGAACCAGATGCACGAGTCAGCACATATGAATTTATGCTCTCCGAGCAGCTATGGCACAGGTTTCCTGCATTGCATCCGCCACCTCTTAGAGGTGAACTGGGTCAGTGTTCCCCAGGACACAGGCAGAGATGCTACCAAAGCCTCCAGGCTGACAGGAGGCTATTTATACACAGAGGACAATGCCCCTTCTGAGGAGACATCCACTACAACCTGGCAGTGCTGGTGTGGAGTCACCATGCCGTCCAGGGCAGGTAGCTGCAGGGAAGCAGGTTAACGCAGGACAGACAGCACGCAAGCGGCTGCTTCATGAGATCAGTTCTTCGCTCTTCCCCACACCATTTTATTCCCTTCCTTTGCCCCTGCTTGGCAGAAAACACAGCTGCTGGGAAAAGGAGGGCAGGCAGAGAATAGGCGGGGAGACCAATGACATCACCTCTGCTGCCCCTCTCTGTGCCACCCTGTGCCGAGCACACAGAGCTGAGGGCAGGTACGGTTGGTGGCACCCCAGAATCTGTCTGCCTTGTGGCACTAGAGAATTTCCCGCTGCCCAGCAGGCGCTCGAGCTCCCTTCATCAGCGTGGAGCTGAAACAAGGCACAAAGGTGCTCCCTCAGGCAGAGCACTGGGGATTGCTCCTGGGGGCACCCGCTGCTCGGCAGTTCCTGGAAGCAGCAATTTAACTTTTCTTGAACTTTTAAGAGTCAAGCGTTTTTGACCCAGAGGAATCCAACCTCCCCAGCAGAAGCCTCCCACAGCAGCCGTCAAAACTGTAACAGGATCGCCCCCAAAAGCACCTGGTCACCACACTTGGCCTCATCCCCCTTCCCTAGGGGACCAAAACGAGACGCAGCAAAACACGCCAGTCAGTAGAATGGGAAGAACAATCCAGAGACTGACCGTTGGCTATTTTCTGGGCCCTGTTTGAAGGATCAGAGACGAGGGCTGTTTGGCAGCTCACAGAGAGGACACCCAGAGAACTGGCACCAAGACAGAGACCAAACTTGGCCTAACTCTCCAGACTGCTGATCACTCAGCTTTTGATAGCTTCCTAAAGAAAGATCACACTGAAAAGTGCCAAATGCGATGACTGCAATGAAGAAAATGCAGCCTCAACACATTTCCCCAGAGCTCAAAAGGCCTGAACTCAGCACAAGCGCAGCCAATTCTCTCCTCAGCTCAAAGGCGACACAAGGGAGCTGACAGCACCGCGCATGATTCAACGCGGGCCCCATTCTCCACATTCCTGATGGCAGAGCTGTGCCACGAGCCCCGTGTAAACACGGTGACGTCACCCGTTCCAGCACAGGCTGGCCCGGGGCCAGGAGGGGGGCCCACCTGTAGGGACGGGGGGGCAGGGGAAGGGGCCATGCGCCCCAACGGGCTCCGCAGCACCGGGCGGTCAGAGGAGCACGGCTTGCCGCCAATCGTCAGGCACGCAGCGCGAGAAGCCACTCTCCCGCGCTGCGATTTCATCCTCGGTTTATCTGCTTTCGTGTGAATTGGCTCACGCAGTGCTCCCAGCACCCAAACAGACCAGGTGCCTCCCCCAGTTACGTACCAAGTCGGGACAGTGCCTCTCCCGTGCCCCGCTCCCCTCGGCAGTCCCTGGAGAGCTCGTATCCAGCGCAGAGCACCTGGACAACGGTTCCTCCCCCGCGGGACCTGCCCACCCAGCCGGCGTGAAGGCGGATTAGAGAGATGCAGGGAAGAGCTGGCTCCCAGAGATCCCTTCCAGCCTCTCAGCAGTGCCTGCCTTTAACCACGCTGCTCGAGTTGCGTATCCTGGGCAGTCATAGACGTGCCCAGGTCTGGGGAGCAGGGCCCCGGTGCGCGCACGCAGACAGCACAGAAGCTCCCCTTCACACAGGGACTGCACGGGCTGCAGCCCCCTGGAGAGGGTCGTGCCCGCCGCCGAGGGAATCCGCTCGGCCCCGACGACGCTGCAGCGCCGAGCTCGGCCGTGCCCAGCACCCCAGCCTGCTCCTTGGCCCCTCCCCGGGGCTCCAGGGGGTCCCTGCTGAACGGGGGCCGTAACCTCGCAGCCCCATGGCCGCGGCCACAAGCGCCCTCCCCCTCGGCCCCGGCCACATCGAGCGGCGAGGTGACGGCAGCGGATAACGCGACTGTCCCGCGGGCGGCTGAGCCTCTCCGGGGCCCCGCCATAGCTCCTCACCCACCTCCAGACCTTCCCCTCCTCTCCGGAGGAAGCCACCCGGCAAGAAGCCAGCCCGCGGCAGGAGCCGGGCGAGGAGGCCGGTGGCTGAAGGAAGCCCGCGGGGCCGCCCTCCCGCGGCAGCGCCTCCGCCCCTCGCGACACCGAGGCCCGGGACCCTGCCGCGCCGAGCTCCGGGCGAGGCCGAGGGCCCGGCAGAGGCAGGCCTGGCCCGAGGGCAGCCGGTACGCAGGGCGGCCGGGGCCGGCGGCGGCCGGGGCCAGGAGGGGCGGGACGCGGCCGCGGTGCTCGCAGGCGGCCGCGGGAGGCGGCAGGCGG
>JANVCC010000127.1:253110-276428 GCA_025345505.1 Todiramphus chloris collaris | reverse complement strand
CGCGAGCCGCCGCCGCCGCTCACGGACACGTCACGTGATGTTTGGGTCACGTGGCTCCATTCATGAAGCGCCCGGCGCAACCGCCCCGGGCCTTAAGGGGGACGCGCGCGCCTGACGGGGCGGCGCCGGCACCGGGCGTTCCCTGCGCGAACCGACCCAGCGCGGGAGCGGGGCTGCCCGGCACGCGCCTCCGCCTCCTCCCGCCGGCGCGGGGCAGCGCCCGCCCCGGGGCGAGTCCTGCCGCCGTGCCCGCTGCCCCGCCCGGGGCCCGGTGGATCGGCAGCGCGGGGCTCTCCCGGCACCTCTGGCCCCGGAACGGCGGCGGCAGCAGCAGCAGCTGCCGGGGCAGCGGGGGAGGGCGGAGTGGCCGCCGCGGCCGCGCAGCAGGAGCCAGGGGAAACTGCTCCCCCGTGGGTGCCCCCCTGTCCCGCGTTTTAACTTGGCTCCCGTGCGGAGAGCAGGGCTACGGCTGCCCCCTCGCTCTGCCCGCCGCACGGGCGTCCTCTCGCCCAGGAGGCCCCACGCTTCTGCTGCCTCCACAGCTGCTCAGAGCTGCAGGGCGGAACAGCAGAGTCTCCACCGAAAATGCTGACTCGGAAGGGCTTGGCAGCAGCTCTCCGCGGCACGGGTGATGATGCTGGAGCAAGACCTGGATGAACAGCACTAAGACCAGGGCTGGCTCTTCCACTGCAAGTGTTGCTCTCCCAAATCACGCCCGGCTCGCTCCCGGTGTTTGCACCCGTCCTGCTCTCGCCCTGGGTCTGTAACACTGCAATACTGGCGCCTGCTGCATTTACTGCTGTGTTACAAGCAAAGCAGGGCTGGCAACAGGACGAGTAGAAGGCACAGCGATGAAGCTGGGCATAGGGGATTTAGGGCAACATGCTGGAGAAAGCACCATTAGGGAGGAAGTCAGCTGGGCCCTGGGCATTCAGCAGCAGCACCCCTGATCCCTGCTATGCGTGCAGGGACTGCAGAGTCCTGGAACGCTCTTTGGTACCCCTTGACAGGCTGGTTTTTCCAGCTGCTGTGGCCACCAGCTCAGTCACAGCTCTGCAAGCATCTAGGCAGCTCATCTATAGCTCTGCCTCTCTGTGGTTGCACTGGAGACTCAAGCTCAGCCATCCTACTTTCCATTCGGCATCGTTATTTATCAGCCAAGTGGAAATTATCTGCAGTCCTCCCTTTTACTTTGCATCAGCCAGTACTTAAGCTGTCTAACTTCCAGCTTGGCCTGTCTGCACAGGGCATTCACAGCTTCTGAGCAGGGAAGTGGAGGAACACGTAGCATCCGCTTGTCTCCCATGGAATCTTGTACACAACAGCAGGACCGCTAGCAAACCTAATGGGTCAGGATACTCTGAGGAGGCAGGCTTCAACCATGCAGCTTTCCTCCTTCCATTCTCTGTAAATCTCTAAAAAATAGCAGCACAGGGCACTGGGGGGGGAAAAAAAAAAAATTGTGTTGCTGCTCAGGAAGCCTGGGTGGCAAGGAGAAACGGGATGAGCTGTTTCACAGTCCCCTGCCCAGACAAACCAGGTTTGCAGCACACAGACTGCAGGCAGCAAGGATCCAGTGGCTGCTGCCAGAGGCAATAGATCACCCAGCCCAAACAGCTGGGATTAGCCACAGCTCTCTGTCAGAGAAGCAGTTTATTTTGAAGGGGGAAGAGGAATAACCATCACACTCTGCTACCAGCCAAGAGCCTAACACTAAACACGCTTTAACATCACAGTACCTTTGACAGCCTCTGCATTGACACCAAAACGCTTTTCCTGCATCATTTGCTTGTCCAGGATTCCCCAGGAGACAATAAGCCCATCTTAAATGTCCTCCTTTTACCAACACTCCCCCAGTATAGCCCAAGGTAGAATACAGTACGACAGTTATCCACCCCAATCCGTTCAATCCCCTCCAGCCTGTTGCTCCCACTGTGGCCCCACAGATGCGGTAGGGGCAGCTTCCATGCTTTGGTCAGCTTTCTGGTGTGGGACAGGACTTGGGCTCTGTGAGAAGAGTAGAGGCAAGAAAGCCACACAGGGACATTGGCTATTAATAAAGAAATCACAGAAGCAGTAGGACACAATATTCTCTTTGCTGCTGTCCTGGGGCTGGCTCCCAGTACTGTGCCTAAAGGAAAGGTTAACCATCCTTCTAGGCGACAGCCTGTAATCCACCTTGTCTGATCAGTGTTGGTCCCTTCTGCCCTTCCAGTACAGCCCTCATTCACCCTGTTCCCCAGCAGACCCAGGGAGGAGAGGCGTGTGGGAACAGATTCTACCCATGGAGAGCATGAAGAGGTGTCTGAGGGAAAAGGGAGCACCTGCAAAGCCTCCACAAAGAGGGGACAGTGCAAGCAGTTCACAATTCCCCAAACCAGAGCATAGAGGGAGGCAGCTGCCAAAGAGATAAACAGTCTGGGCCAGGGGTTCACACCATCTGTCTCTCAAAAGTCAAGGCAGATAGGAGATGGGGCAGAGGCACTTCAGTCCCTTCTGAGAGGTGCTTTAGGGCCCAGCCTCTAGCCTAGTGAGCAGCACTGCGATTGTGTGTCAGCATCTGCTCCAGCTAATGAAGACTGCAACAAGACACAAGCTCTGACAGCAGATGCAAGAGGCATCCAGGCCTGGTTCCAACCTTTGAAACCAAAACACATTCTGAAACCTCTTAAAAAACCAAATCATCTTGGAAACCATTTCTGCATGGGACACCATGAACACTGCCCGAGTCCTGGAAACAAGGATTCTGGACAAACAATGCCCTTGATGAAGGTCTGATGATGGCATCACCCCTGCCCAACAGAGAACAGCAACTCCAGGGACAGTTTGCACCAACCCCACTACTACCCTCTTCCACAGAGCTGCGCTGCCCGCAGCAGCTGCAAGCCAAGAGCCAGACACAGAGGATATCAACATTGAGAGCGAGCTCTTTTCTTTAGAGAAAACAGAAAGGGTGTGGAGGAGGCTGTGTTCAGCACAGCCAGACTACAGGAGTCTGGTCAGTTCTTCTTGCTGCTGGGGCTCTTACTGTTGAACAGGCTGACTTTGTTGGCAGATGCCACAGACAGAGAAGGTGACTCCAGCTTCACTTTATCCAACAAAGTCTTCTTGATGGCTGCTGGGGAGATCTCCTCTTGGTCTGCCAAATGCTGCAGCTCCCTACAGTGGGGTGATGGGAGAGAAAGACATAGCAAAAGGAAGAGATAAGGAGTGCAGGGGGACAGTTTTGCAGACTCTTTTAGGACTTCCTAGGTGCCCACCTGGTCCGGATGCAGGAAGCCTCCACAGCATTGATGAGGAGTGAGCGAAAACCACCACTCTCCAGGAAGTGCAGGGCATGGATGGTGGCTCCCCCAGGTGAGCAGACATTGTCCTTCAGCTGACCAGGATGCTGCTCTGACTCTAACAGCATTTTGGCAGCACCCTGTAGCAAGGAAGAGAAAACGGCTGCCAGGGCTCCAACGGAGGAACTGACTCTCAAACACTCCTCTTCTCCACTGCACAGAGCAGCACCTAAAACTCACAGTGGGCAATATAGAGCTCCTACCAGAGAGCCATTAGCAGGCTGCCAAAACCCTTTTCAGACCTGAAAAAGCCTGTAGAGGCTCCCGTGCCACCATGAGTGCCAGCACATTGCTGCGGACACTTCCTACGTCCCCTCACCGGGAACCCGTGTGCAGTCAAACCAAACACATCTTTTTAAAGTAGATTCAGTAGGAGAACTGAGATCATTTCAAACTGTGGTGTGCAGAATGCACAGAGCAGGCACAGACCCAAATGCATCTGGAAAAGGAGATACTGACCAGCAAAGCCTGTGCTCCAAGTCGAACAGCCAGCCGGCGGGGAAGGCCCATTTTCACTCCCCCATCCGCCAGAGCATCCAGGGCAGTAAACGCCTGTGACCAGACAGTGGAAGAAGGTGACTGAAAGTCTCTAATCCCAGACTGATAGCTGCAGGGAGGAGAGAGTCCAGGGCTCCAGGATCACACCATGACTCCTATTGCTTGCAGACTTGACAAGAGCCTCCCCTTTTACTGCACGGGTGCCATGCCAGGCTTCCCTCCCAGTGATTCCAGCTTAGGAGTCAGGGGAATGGGAAAAATTTGGCTTCTGGGTCATGCTAACTATAGGCCCACATTTTGCAACACAGACATGTCAACACTGCACACTGGCTGTGGACTTCAAACGCATCTGACTGGTAATGGACTTTTGCTGCTGACCCAAACGGGTTATAAACTGTACTCCTGGGTTACATGCCTCATCATGAATGTGAGTAATGAAATTAAAAAAAACACCAAAACAACAAGAAATGACAGAAGCTGTACAGATTTTCAACATATGCAAAGCCCACTGCTCTCCCTAGGACTGTCACAAGTTGAGGAAGTAGCACATACATACGCAGGGCCACTGCCACTCAGCCCTGTTACAGCGTCTATCAGGTCCTCTTCCACTTCGGTGCAAAAGCCCACACTGGCCATCAGCTGTTCCAAGAGCTTCCCATCCTCCACATCAGCATGAGTCCCAGTGGCGTAAACCGTAGCTCCTTCCCGGACAATCACAGGGGTGTTGGTCATGCACCTGATCACTTTTGGTGTGGGGCAGAAGGTAGAGAGTTTCTTAGGGGAGAAAATTATTGGAGATAGAAAGAAAAAAAGAAAGAAGGAAGGAAGGAGGGAAGGGAGAAAAACGAGCTTTAGTGCATATTTGACACACCACACAGACTGTCTAGGAAGGGAATCCCCAGGGACAAAAATGATGTGAGCAGAGGGAAAAGGGAGACTCCTGTACTCCAAACTCCCTGCCTCAAGCAAAAGCATCCAGAACTTAAATGTGAAGTCTTTGGTGGTACCAGCAAATAGGCAGCTGGGCAGAGCTGCTGCTGGGAACAACACCCTCAATGCCTCATTCCCACATCACCTCACAAGTCTCCAAAACGGCTCATGCAAACACTTAGCACAAAGGCTGCAGAGATTCTGGGGAGATGACCCACCTCTGTGGAGAGAAAAAAGATCTGACAGCACCTTAGCTAAAAAAAGAAGAGCTGTCAGAAAGACTCTTGGAGCTTTTTGTAATGAGAGCAGGCAAAAGTGCCCCAAGGCAACCGCTTGACCGCGGCCTGCGTTCAGTCCTGTGGAGCACCAGTAACCTCTGTCCCTCGCATCAATGCCTGGGGGGCTGGAGCCGCGGGACCAGCTCCAGGCCGGCTCCCTCCCGGTCCTGCCCGTGCAGACACGGCCCGGGCACCGGCGGGCCGCTACCGCGTGGCTCTGCAGCCCCAGCCCGGCCGCCGCCCCCTCTCACCTTCTCGATGGAGCGGATGGTGACGCCGGCCGCGCAGGAGACCACGATGTGTCGGGGCTCGATGTCGGGGCCCACCTCCTCCAGGATGAACGGGATGATGGGCGGCTTCACGGCCAGGAAGAGGACGTCGCTGCTCTTCACCGTATCTTTGTTGCTCACCGTGAAGTTTACGCCCATTTTCTGCAGCGGGGGGAGAGAAACGGGACCGCTGTCCCCGGGGACGGCCCGCCGGGGACCGCGCCGCGACCGCCCCCCGCCCGCGCTCGCTCACTCACCCGCAGCCCGCTCACGGTGGGCAGGTCGGTGTCCGGGGAGCTCGCTGTGATCTTGTGCGCGGCCAGGACCCCTGCGAACGGGACGGGACGGGACGGCCCGTCAGCCCAGGCGGCCGGGCGCGACCGGGCTCGGCTCGGCGCCGCCCGCCGCCACCCGCGCCCCGCGCCCACCTGCCGCCGTGAAGCCTCTGGCCAGGGCGAAGGCGAGCTGCCCCGCGCCGATGAACCCCACGCTCATGGCGCGGCTCTGCGCGACCCCGCCGCACTCCGTCCGCGCCCACACCTGCGCCCGCGCCGCCGTCCACGTGGCCGCGCGCCACGCAGGACAGGTGACGCGCGGCGGCGGGGGCGCGGCGCGGGCGCACAGCAAATCAGCGAGCGGCGGGGCGGGGCCTCGCGGGCGCTCGACCACTCAGGGGCGAGGGGCGGGGCCACCGGCGCGGGCCCGGCCAGCTATTGGGGCAACCGGCGCCGGGTGTTGCATCACTCGCCGCCTCCGGGGCTCGGCCGCCGCGCCGCGCCGCCAGGCAGCGCTGTTCCCCCGCCGCAGCCGCGGTCCGGCGGCGCGCGCCCTTCTGGAAGCTTCGGGCGCCGCCGCGTGCCCCGCGTGGCCGCCGCCGCCGTCAGGGCACCGGGCGGGAGGAACCGCCACCCCCCCGGGGACTGCCCCGCCAGCAGCGCCCCTCCGGCCCGGAGCCGCCGTGCCCGTTCCCAGCTGCTGCCCCGGACATTCCTGGGATGCTCCCGGGCGTCCGCCCCGGCTCGCGCGGCAGCTGCGGGCAGGGGCTCTCGGTGTCTGCGTCTCCTCCCCGCTTCCGTGCCCACCTCCCCCGGTGCTCCCTCCCGGCCTCCTCCTCGGCCGCGGGCGGGGTCCCGAGCCCCGCCGGTGAGCGGGTTCCGCCTCCCGGGGAAGGACCCGCAGCGCTGCGCGCGCCCTGCCCCTGCGGGTCCCGGTCGTGCGGAGGATGCTCGGCCGCCTTTGGTCCCCGGACGGCGGCGCTGCCCGTAGGTGGCCCGAGGGAAGGGGGTTTTCCGCGCCGGAACCGGGACGGGAACGTAACCGGTAACCGGACGAGTTGTGTCAGCGAGGCTCCGGCAGCCGCCCCGAGCACGGGCGGGTTTGTCCCACCCTGGCAGCAGCGCCGACCCCCCGGCGGGTGGCTTCGCTGCACCGGCCCCGGTAACGGGCTGCAAAGAGACGCAGTTATTTCAAAATACGTGGCTATAAAACCCAGGCACCAGCAGTGCTTTTTTTTCCCTAAATGCGATCTTAACTGCACTGGTTTGATTTATTTCCTCGCCTTTTGGTTTTTTCCTTACTCTTTTATTGACAAAAATAAACCTCAGTGTGTCTCCTGTGGATGACTGTTCTAAACATTGACTTTTGGGTACTGTTTCTGGAAAGAGAAGCAGAAAAAAAGCGCCCCAAAATGCAATCCATAAAAGATTCAGGTTTTTTTATACGTATGCATCTACCTAGGTGTGTGTATTTCAGGTTGGAATGCTCTGAGCGCTGTCGAGATTGGCTGCAAACACAAGTCTGCCGTGCTAAACAAATGAAGATACGTTACCAGTATAGTTGAGAATGTTTGGTGTCTTAGAAAGTCTGTTTTACAGCAAGTTACATGATTGTGATTTGTTAATTAATGGGAAAGATGAGCTCTGGAAGTGAAGGGTTTTCTAATTAACTGAATCATGAGAGGGTTGGTTCTTAAAATCATGTTAAGCAGATATGGGATGTTCTCTGCCCTAGGTTGGGTAATCTCATAGTTTCCAATGGTTAGTGAGTGTTTTAACCACCGAAGCATGAGGTTTTCATTTTTTTTTTTCTCCTAAAAGACTGGATTGTTGTCCACACAATCCTTTTTTTTTGCCATTTTGACCATGCTAACATTTTTTGCTCAGCCTTTGGCTGGCAGATGAGAAAGCTAAATCTGAACACACTGTTCTTGGCAATGACTTGTCTTTCCACTCCTCCAGTCAGCGGTATCATCATTTCCATCTTAAATTCTATTTCCTCTTTATGGTGAAGGCACTGGATTGTACCCCCATTGTTTCCCAGTTACCTGTTTCTCTTGGGCCTTTCTTTAGTTGCACGGACCTGTGTCATTAGCAGATCTTACTGTATTGCTGCGCATTGCTCCTACTCAGTGCAAAACCTTCCCCGCAAAAAGTCAGCAGATGAAGAGCTGAAAAAAGCCCCAGCCAGCTGGGGGGCTTTCTGACGGAATTCACCACCCTGCAGCCCCGCGGTGCCATCTCTGGGGACAAGCAGCCCCTGCCCATGGGCACCAGCAGCCCCTGCCCATGGGCACCAGCCCCAGTGCTCCTCTCCCTGCCCTCCGCCAGCCCCCACGAAGCTGCTCGGGAGTCTGCAGGAAGGTGCTGCCATAAAGCGCTGTCCTTGCAGGTTTGAGTCCCCTACACGCAGCCCTGGCAGTTCACAGCTCGGTGCTTAGCGCTCTCTACGTATGCTGATTATACTTCGGGGGGCTGTGTTGAGGCTTCGCAGATCAAACTGAGCCGTGCTTTCCAGCAGGAAGCAGAAGGGCTATGTCTGGTAGAATAAGAGCTGTGTGGAGAGCAAGACAAAAGTATACACATCTCTGGAGGTGTATTAATTCTGCCATTCAGCTTTATTTTAGTTTGGTTAAAAAATAAATCTTGCTTCTGATAGTCAGCTACTTTAGATTTTAATCAAACCTACCTAGTCTTCATGCTTCTGCACAAGTACTCAAACTGCTTTGGTTTCTCGCTGGATCAGAAACGAAGAACATTTCTTCCTATTAAGCTTGAAATCTGAGCTATGCAATGTGGGACTTCAAAGTGGGTGTTTTGTCAGGGATGGGTCAGAGAAATGCAGCTTGTTGTTGACGCAAAAAGCTCAGGAATCCTGTCGTCTGATCTGGGCTGAGGCAGTGCTCCCAGGCTGTTACCATTGTATGCAAGTTTTGCTGTGCCCCATCCCATCCATGCCCCCCCCCAGTTTGATCTTTTCCGCAGCACTGTGAGATCAACTCACCTCTGCATCCCCTTTAACCCTCCCCCCAAATTTATCTTTAAGCTTATCTCAGCATATGAACCAAGACAAAGCACGTGCCAAGGTACCTCCTGCTCCCGCTCACGCGAGGATGTCGGGTTACACCCAGTTATTTTGCAGTCGTGCTCTGGTCTGCACCCTGTTTCTTGGCAGCAGAGGCTCAATTTCGCAAATTGTTGTTTCTATTATGACTCAGTGTTTGCTAAATAGCAGTATCTCCTGCCTCCCCCCAAGGTGCATGCTTGAGGATATTCTTTTTCTGTGCTAAAAAGCAGAGGAGAGGAGAGGGAGGGAGAGGACTGGTAATCTTCAAAATACTATTACAGCTATGATGTTCTCAGAAACATCCCGGCTGGAATTTCCCACACTTGCAAGCATTTCATGTCTCACCACACAGCCCAAACTAGCCCAAACTAACCCAAACTCTGAGGGATTGTTTTTCATCTCCAGAACTGGTGTTCCTTGATGCAGCTTTTAACTTTCCCACTTCCTGGGTAGTCACTTGATTACAGTCAAGCGTGGGTAACAGTTTCAAAATCCTTGGTGTCTGTTCTAATATTTGGCTCAGTAACCCGGCAGCCCGCAGAGCCGCTGCTGCAGCGGCATTTCTGCCGCCCGGAGATGAAAGGCCGCTCTGCATACTTGGAGCTGCACCGTGCCTTCGCTCCGGCACCAGGCAGCCGAGGCAGATGTCGAACAATGGGGGAGGTGGGCTTTTCTCAGCATCAGCTGCAGCCCACCCACCACAGGTGGTTAATTTGCTGGTCCAGTCAGTCTTGACCTTGAAGTTTGGTTGGTGGTTCTCTCACACGTGCCTGAGCGGCGCCTCCCTTCCCCGCGTCCCGTCTCCTGCTGCACCCCCGACTGCTGTTGCTCGTGGCGCTGGCACGGCTCGGCAGCGGCCAAACCACAGCTCAGAGGTGTGAGACAAAGCGGATGCGCTGGGAGTACGCCAGGTCCACAACGTAGAGCAGCAGGTTGACGTAGGTGAAGATGGCGATGACCAGCTGGCTGTCCCAGGGGCACTTGCCCTTGGCGCAGAGGCCCGGGCGCCGCGGGGAGCCATACTTGCTGTCGAAGCAGAACACTGGCCAGATGACCGCTGCGCTCATGTACAGCAGCACAGCCCCGAAGGTGTAGATGACCACAGAGCGCTCGAAGGGGAACCACAGCAAGGCGGTCCTACCTGTGACACTGAAGGCCACTACCACCACTGTCACCACAAAGCAGAAGCTGTAGACGGCGACGCACCACTGCGTTGCCACGTATTTGCCGTACTGGCTGTCGTTCACCAGCGCCCCAAAGATGATGCAGGCCACGAAAGCCTGCACGATCTTCAGGAGCCCAGAGACAGTGGCCATATAGCTGGTGACCTGTCCCGGTTTTGCCCTGGTCAAGAACACCTCGGTGGCATATGCGACAAACAGGAGGCCTGCAAAGACACTGGCTGCAATGCGGAAGTCTCTCACCTCACAGCCGATGGGGTAACAGCCCAGCTGGACAAAGTAGAGCGGGTAGATCACCGCAGCCGTCACGGACATGAGTGTGGCGAGCATGGCAAAAGCTGCAGTGAAGTTACCCCAGGAAATGCTCAGGCAGCTGTGCAGATGCGTGAATTCGCAGGCGATGATGAAGACGGTGATGGCAAAACAGAAGGTCCAGACAAACATGCAGAAAGTGCCGTAGGCTGCGCTGAATCCCCCCTGGTGGGCTACCAGGCTGAACGTGGTGCAGCCAAATGTCATCTGCAGCAATCGAGCTATTCCCACGGGGGCTGTCACAGCAGCGGTGTTCAGATACGGCCCTCCTGTGCTCTCCATCATCTTCCCAGTCCAGCAAGCAATCCACTTAGAGACACCCCCAGAACGGCCTTTCAGTCTTTTGCTCCTTTGTCCTGAGTCACACCTGGTACAGAATCAGTGGAGCAGCAGCTCAAATCCCCGCCTCGTCCCTGCCAGTATCCGTAGGTGCTGCTGTGACGCTGAGAGCGTGTTCCTGCAGCCGCTCAGCGCAGCCTTGCCGGCTGCAGGGAGGTGACTGGCTGGCTCTGCCCACTGGCTGCGATCTCAGGGCGCTGCGATCGGCTCACTCTGCTTTCTCAGGTCTGAAACCTGCCCCGCGTGTCCTTTCCCCATCTCCTTTCCCCATGATGGCCGAAAGGATCGCGTTATCCCTGGAGGGTGACATTTATTCCATTTTAGCTCTGCAGCTGTAGCTCTCTGCTGCACCGCGCACGGGGACCTAGCAGTATAAATAGGGGCTATATTAATAGTTCTGGAATGAGTCCTGCCCCCCCGGCTGCTGCCAGCGGGTGTTAGTTAACACTGAACCTGCGAGCCCCATCAGAGGCTCTCGGTTATCCTCTGCTACCCCTGCAGCAGCGTTTGGGTCACTGGGACCCTGCTGTTCCCCAGCAGCCGCCCCACACCGTGGGGCTGTGTGCGGGGGTGGGCTGTGACCCAGCCACCCTGAAGAACCAGGGGCTCCGTTCTGCAGACCCAAGGCCCCCGAGCAGGGGCACAAGCCCAACGGCATCACAAGCCCTATAAAAGGACTGAGGCCGGAGGCTACGGTAAAAGCTGACTCACTTTGCTCCATTCGGTCTGGAGCAGTAATAGATTTACCTGCTGTGCAAGGCCCTGCTGTGCTTTGAGCATTAGTCAGAGCATGTGGCTGAGAAGATTTTGAGCACCAGTCCTCACTATCTTCTTAAACTCTTCCCTGTCTCTGTTTTACTTACATGGGAACCAGTTATTCTTGTATTTCTGAATGCCAAAACCAAACATGATTAAAAAAAAACAAAGAAAAACCCACCAAAAAATAAAACCCAAAAAAACACATGAACCCTGCTTTGATATTCTTAGCTCTGTTTTGGAACACAGATTTCAATATAGTGTCAAACCCTCCCTCTTGTTGGATCAAAGCTTCCCCAGGCAGCCATTTTTGGTATACATTTGCCCAGACTTGGTCTCTATCCAAACGTGTTTTAATTCTAATTCTAAAAGTCACACACACACCCTCCCCCCCCAGTTTCTGATCTAGTTTCTGAATGGGAAAAATGAAAACCAGAACACAATAGAAAAATTCTCCACTTACCTTACGGCAGCATCGCTGACTCCTCACCCGCAGACCAGCTCTTGCCGCGCTGGTCCCTGTATGGAAGCAGGGTCACCCCAGGAGCTCTGCAGAGGTGCAGGGAGTCAGCCCAGCCCAGAGCCCTGAAACCATTCTGAACGGCTCAGGGTAGTCATCAGCTGTGCTGATAAAAGCCTGGACCCTCCTAACAGGGAATTGCAACGGATCCTCATGCTCAGTTACAATAATAATTGCTTAATATAATTGTTCGTTCTTTGTATGTTAATGTAACAATGTGACACCCCCCCGGTGAATCAGGGTGCTGGATACTATAAACAGCTGACATGGGAGTGTCTGCTCCCGTTGACCACCTCAGTGCACAGTTCTGGAGCAGCCTGGCTGTGTCCAGGTGAAGGACGCTGCTCCCCTTCCTCCCATGCCCCTTCCCTGTGTTGTGGCTGGGGACTCAGATGGGCCAGTCCAGGGGGCTCAGACGGCCGAAAGCACCCAGGCCCCCTGGAAGAACACCCATTCTCAGCGACTTGCTGCGTGCGAGGGCTGCTGGCACCAACGCTGCTGGCACCAACGCTGCTGGCAGGTGGAACCACCACCCGGGATGTGCGACGGCAGCAGCTCCTGCTGCTGGGAAGGGCACCTTTGTGCGAGTGGCTGCGCGGGTAAAACGGGCTTTGGAGGCAGTGCAGCACTCCAGTTTCTGGCTGCTTGTTCCCACGCCTCCTCCCTTGCTCCTCCACATCTTGCCTATACAACTGCTCTGCAAGCTGGGTCACAGAACCAGAGAACCATGAGTGTTGGGAGGGACCTCTGGAGATGATGGAGTCCAACCCCCTGCCAGAGCAGGGTCACCCAGGGCAGCCCCCACAGGAACAGAGCCAGGGGGGCTGGAAAGGCTCCAGAGAAGGAGACTCCACAGCCTCTCTGGGCAGCCTGGGCCAGGCTCTGGCACTCTCACAGGGAAGAGGTTTTCCCTCGTGTTGAGGGGGAACTTCCCATGTTTCACCTTTCTACCATTACCTCTCATCCTATCCCAGGGCATGACTGAGAAGAGCCTGGCCCTTTCCAGTTGACACCCGCCCCTCAGATATTTATAAACATCAATGAGATCCCCTCTCAGTCTTTTCTTTTTCAGGCTAAATAGCCCCAGGGCTCTCAGCCTTTCCTCACAACAGAGATGGTCCAGTCCCTTTGTCACCCTTGTAGGCTCCCTTGGACTCTCTCCAGTACTTCCCTGTCCCTCTTGAACTGGGGAGCCTGGAACTGGACACAGCACTCCAGGTGTGGTCTCACCAGGGCAGAGCAGAGCCTCCCTCAACCCGCTGGACACACTTTAGTTTTATGCACGCCAGGACATTAATCTCGGATTTAAAACAGAACAGCAGAAACCTTGCACCTGACAGGGATTGTTTCCAAGCCGGAGTCATCGCGGGTCTGGTTCACAGTGCAGAGTGCGTGGCTGTGCCGGCGCGGCCGGGGCATCGGCAGACAGGGCAGCCCGGACCAGGGGCTTGGACAGGAACTATTTAAGCTAATATTGCTGCTGCAAGTCACTTGGTGGCTTAGAACAAGAGCCAAAGGGAGGCAGAGGGTTACTGCAGGCTCGCTCGGGTGAGAAGCAGTGGTTACAGCACTCCAGTGGCTCACGGTCGGCAGTCTGTAGCTACAGATAATTTTATGGGATGATTCCCATGAGAACAGTATATGTTTTGTGGCTGTTAAGATAAAATGTGCTTACCTTCAGCTTTGTCACTGTCTTGTAACCGCTTGTGTCTTTTTCACAAAAATCCCTCCCATTTTTCTTAAAAAGACCTCTGGTGCTAAATGTAGAAAACCTGCATTCATTCGGGGTGGAAGTTGCACAATTAACATCACAACAACCAGGAAATTCAGCCAGAGAGCCAAGGATGTCTTGGCCAACAGTTCTCCCCTAGGTCCTGCCCTTCCCGACTCTCTGTGATGCTGCTAATCCTTCACCTCCGGCAGCGGTTTCCCAGCCTTCAGCTGAGGTGTGGTACTGTTGCTCTAGCACAGAGCCTGCGCAGCGAGGCAAAGCTATTGCTGCTGTCCCGGCTGCAGGCACTGCTTTGCTGGCCCTGTGCAGCCTCAACACTCCATTAGTGATCACCTAAACAAAACTAATATCATACTCAGAATGTTTCTTCTTAAACCCTAGCAGAAGCCCCTCTAGATCCACCACACCCTCCAGCTTATGTGCCCGATGCCCCAGTCTGGACCTGTAGCCAGGCAGTGGAAATCCATCAACTCTGCTATCAGCTTTTGACTTTCCAGTTGCATTTTAATTCTGTCTTGATGGTACATAGCTTTTGGAGACGCCTTGCCTCTCAGCGGGAAAGCTTCTCACCCAGTCATAAGGTCTGAGACTACAAACACATGGTGCTGAATTCTGCCAGTCTTGCCCTTTCTGCCACTGGCTCCACAGAGCAGATGCCATGGGGGATGAGCTTAGAAGTGCCAGCTTTACAAAGGCTTGGTGGAATTGTATTTATTGCACAAGTACAAGAAGCGTAGAGCTGGAAATTACTTCCTGGGTTACAGATGCCGGTTTCCAGTTAAGGCTTGCAACCTCATTGTATTTTTTCTAATAAATTAGCCAAGTTCTCCTTTAGAAATATTTGTGAGACTTCTCCCTGTTACACATTTTAAAAGACTGCTGTGGAGACACACTAAGCTACAAGAGTGTACCCTGACTCCCGGGGATCTTTTTCCTGTGCTTGCAAGGAAAATATACCCTGTGAACATTCTTTGCCTTTCAGAAATTGAGGTTTGAATCGATGTATTTCTACAGGTAACCACCTCTGCAAAAAGCATTCCCAACCTCAACAGTGGTATTTATACTTCACCATTTCCCAGCAGACATACATCACTGGACACAGCCTGGGGCACCTGCAATAGCTACAGACGCATCATCTTGTGTACAGTCATCCTGTGAACCACTGGCACACGCAGGAGTTTCCCTTCGTGCTCCCAACTGATGGAGAACAGAAATTCTGGCTATTTGCTCAAGTACCAGCACTTTGACTAACTCCATGTGGCTCTAGTCCCCAAAGGAATCCCATCTTCCCGAATGCCTTTCCAAATGCTGCCTGTACTGAAGAAGCCTCCCAACTTAGTGGCATATAAACATAATCAGAACAACCTTACTTTTATACCAATGTCATTAAAACATAGAGGCTACCAGTAATCCCTAGATTGATCCTAGGGAAACTCGGCCATTAGCTTTCCCGCATTTCAGCTCTGCTAGGAGCACCATTCATTTCCTTTTTAGATACTTTTTTTATCTTAAATGCATACTAAACCCATCTTGCACAGCAGGACAGCTCATTTCTTGTGTGGTACTGCCTGACTGCTCGCTGAAGTCCATGTAAAGTAACTGAATGGCTGCAGTTTTGTTCATTTTTGGGTTTACTCACCAAATACAATGGATCCTACATGCAGCATTACCATTTTAATCCAGCAAGACCAATCTTGAAAGCACATGGAATTTTTCAGAACTTAAGCCCTAATTTTCTGTGGCTTACACATTGTGTAACCATTTACACAAGCGCAGGCAAATGCAAAGTGGGTATTGAGAACTGCTGCAGAACAGACATAAATCCTGCTCCTTGTGCAGGTTTCTCACCAGCCGGTTTGCTACGGCAAAAAGCTCTCCTGCCCCTGCGCTCTCCCCTCCAAGGAAGGGCTTCTCGCTCACTCCAGCTTCAGGCAGACTGCTGATCCCTCCCGCGCTCTCCTCCCGTTACCACCAACGGGGATTCTCCGCGCTCTGCGGCGGGTGTGTTCACAGGTGACGAGAAGAACAGAAATATGTTGGTGCTTGTCTTGTGTTCTCTGCCTTTCATGTTCCAAAAGCTCCCCATTTCAAGACAGGCCAGGTGGTCTGATCAAACATTTCTCTCACTAGAACAGAGGCCTCTTGCTGCAAAAACACATCTCCTTGCATCTTAACACGCAGCGCCCTGGAATACCTGGCAAATCAGCCATGCTGAAAACGCTGCGCGAGTGCGCGAGCATCAGGTGCCGGGTGAAAATCCCTGTGCTTACACCTCCCGTTACCACCTCTCCCTCAGAGAAACAATGACAAGGCATACTGCAAGGGGAAGACAGAAGTCTAATTAATACAAAACATCAACACCACCCTCAGCCCTCTCCCAGGCACAAGTGATCATAAGGATAACCCATCCAAATGAGCAGCATATACAACTTTACAAAGACATATGCATGGTTCTCTGGTCAGCCCTTATAAATAGCGTTTTACATATTAAAATAAATATGTCCACGTTGCTGAAGTAGCAAGAGGTTTCTTCGTTATTTAAAAAAAAATATGTTACAAAACAATATCATTTATATTTCTTGCTTAGTTTAAAAAAGTAATAAAAAAGTCATTTTATAAAATAATACGAAAGTAAATTGAGGACAAGAGAGTCCATCCCTAGCACGTGTCCTGGGTTCGTACGTTATGACTCATGATGAGATGCTGACCTCCAGGAAGTCGTGTAATCATTCCTTCACTTCTAGTTGGACAACAGAAATCCAGTGCTTGCTTTTTCGCCACTTGTATCAAGTCTGTGATGGCAAGGGAAGAAGTCCTAGATCTGGGGAAGGCTTGCATTGCTGCTATTTACGGCTTTGCTAGTCCCTGTATCAGGGTGCCTTGTGTAACAGAGGATGTGAACGGCCAAACCGAGCCCTGGAGTTTGGAGGTAACGAGTTCCAGGTAATGTAAGCAAGAAACTGCCTTGTTTTAGTTTTTTTTTTGTCTTGACACATCCTAAGTGTGCAAGAGTGTGGGAGCACGTGGGTGTGTACAGGTTTGAACATGCATGGGTGTGAGCGTGCATCTGCCTGCATGAGCGTTAAGGAAGATTAGAAAATGTGGGAGAAGGGCTTAGAGTCTCCTCCTGATCTAATCTCTCTGCCCCTCTGAAGACCCCTTCCTAGTTACCACTGCTGAGCATTCCCAGAAGTTTACTGGGCTCCAGGCCCTGTTGCTGTGCCATCTTCTGAACATCAAAACCCATGTGCATGAGGAACTGGATCACATTCATCTCCTGCCCTGTGAACTGGTCCCTGATAGTGGGGCACGAGGGGTTGCAGTGAGGCCACGGACAGCTGTCAATCAGATGAATTGGGCAGCCTTTCAGAGGGACCTTCCCATTTTTGTTGCTCTCGTGTAGGCTCCGATCCCAGCAGTGCAGGGCTCGGGGTAGTGATGTCCCCTTCACTTGGATGTCTGTCCAGTGACTGAAAAGACAAACCGCACAGGTTGTATCAGAGGGGTCCGGCTGTCAGAACCGGTTAATTCCCCTACCTCTTCCCTGTTGTTCTTCCATAGAATCTGCAAAACCACTCACTTGCGTGTAATGATCTCATGAGACAAACAGGCAGGAGCAAAGCTAGCGCTAAAGGAGAGAAGGAAACACAGATTAGGTCTTGGAAGAACAAAGGAACTCCTGCTGAATAGAACCAGGGTGGAATTTCTGCTGCCCCTGGTAAGGTTTCTAGAAACAGTAATGACTACCACAACATAAAACCTGACTGGACTGGAAAGCATCAAGATGAAAAGGGGGGTTCCATCCTGCCCAACAGTGTTACTTTTGCAACATGAGACTCCTGAATATCTGCTCTTCTGTGAAGCACGTAAGGCACATTAACGGTTCCTCCCCTCTCGTCTCATCAATTCTCTGGATGGTTTATGATCAGGACATTTCAAAACGTCCCTGTGAGGTTAATGGCTGTGCAATGGCAAGGAGTCTCAGACCTCACCTCGGAGGCAGGAAAGAAAAAAGCCACGTTCCTATTGTTAACAAAGGGTAGCTGATACTTGTGAAGCTGGAAGTCTCTTTGCACTTCTCTGGAAATGAGAAAGGCAAGATTCTTGATGTAGACAAGCTAACGTTTACCGAATTTACAGCACTTGTTTCTGCAGAGATCTGAGAAATGCTGCTAGGATACTGGATAAGCGTGTGTCTTAGACATAAATGTGCCAGGTTTTCCTCAATGAAATACTCACGTCACATCCTTCAAGGTATTTCTCAGCTCCCTCCCCAGATTCTGGATGTAGAGCCACTGCCCTTCCTGAACAGGCTGGCCGGTGAGGTGTACGTTATCTACAGTAAGCTGGGCCTCATCAAAGAGCCACTGGACAACAAAGACTGGACCTAGGAAGACAAAACGTTTGGAAAAATGCTCTAAGTTAGCTGTGGACACAGAGGAAACTCTAGAATCCATTTTGTATCTCTCCTCTGATACTTGCATCGAAGAGTGGGGTAAATCTTATATCCAAAAAAGCAATTCCATTCCTCTCCCTCTTTAAACTGCAGCTTACAGCGCTCAGGAACAACACCATTCCAGTACCTAGAAGACAAAGCAATAACAGAATAAAAGGCACAGTACAATCTTAGCAACAGCCTTTCCACATCCCAGTCTGTTTCTGTCCTGATTATACTTCCAGCTTATTGACACCAGAGGTCTTTCTCAGCTACATTGTCCCATCAACACATTTTAGAGCATCTGCAATTGTCCACCTTCTTTTGCATGTCTGGATTTTCAATTATTGTCTTTTCCAATAAATTTATTTAAAAAGCAGAGATGTAGATGATAAATACTCTTTAAGTATCAAAATGAAAGAAGAGAGAGAAGGAGGACATCTCCACGCTCTAACCTCTTATAAAAGTCTACTTTAGAGCATCTGATTGTACCTTATTCCTCTTCTGATGGCTTCTGTTGGAGCACAGGTTATGGTATCAATGCAGTCAGTTCTGCGATACTGTTTATTGTCCAGGAACCATCCGGAGTCTGCCAGGCCTCGGACCTGAATCCCTTGATAACCCATCTCCTCCAGCTGCTCTGCTACCCGATCCACATTCAGGAGCACTCCTGTCCCTCCAGCACTGCAACAACAACGTTACTCGTGCAGCCATGAAACGCAGACAGCTATTGCACACCCTCAGAGCAGAGACACTCTGTCCACAGGACAGTCCACTACTAACTTGGGAGTCATCAAGCTATTGCCTTCGTTCCTCCGAAATGGAGCCGGTAACAATCTGATACCTCAGAAAGCAAATCCTGTTCTTACTCTTTCTTCCGGGAGATATATACGCTTTATATCACTTGCAAAGGGTCTGGCTGCTCAAAATCTAGAAGAATCTGACCCCCTGTGTAAGACACGCAGCGTGCCACAGCTTTGCACAGCACAGTTCAGAGCCCCTGTATCGGGCAGCTCTGGCATTTCAATTCAGATGCCCGACTCTGTTCACGAGAGGCACACGGTGTGGGACCACCGGAGCCGGTGCACTTGACGCAGGGAAGGATGAACACATTCCCTCCCTCTCGCAAAGCTTTTACCTTGTTATTATTCTCTCCATGTTCTCCTAAGTACACCTAGACCAAAAGCTGAGGAAATAACACTGTGTCATCACCTGTTGTACCACTTAAAGGAGAACAGGGAGAGCAGGTACGGGCTTTGCTGCGTTACTGTTACTGTACTCCTAGAAGAAATTCTTCAGGACCAGCTGAGACTCCAGAACAGCTTTCTGCTGTGGAGATCTCCTGTCTTCGTCCAGGAAATCCTGTAGATACCTACCTGCTCCCTGCTAGCAGCAACACTTTTGCAGTGCCAAGACCTTTTCCCACCAGCTCCTTTATAACCTCCTGAATTATCAGGGCTCCCATGAAGGCATATTCATCTGGAAGAGATAGCTCAGTGTCAACAAAACTTTTTCCTGTCCAGGCTAAGACTTTTGCTTCCTCTCCACAAAAGCTAAAGAACCTTATGAAGGGATTATGAACCTACACCCGGGCCCGTTTTCTCCACCTCCATCAAGTACACCTAACAAGAGACATTCCCCACCACTCTGAGAGAAAGTTAATAGAGATTGAACAGAATACACAATAACACAAGCACACCTTCCTACAACAGTGCTTAGGAATTCGTAAAAATAGAGGAGACAAGAGGGAAGGCGCTGGGACCCTTTCTCTGTACTGAAGGAACATGCACACTTTCCTACCACCTGTAATCTCAGCTCCAGTCTACTGCATCCCTTTTTCCCAGTTCATAAAGCCAGTTCAGCCAAGCAATGTTTCACCAAATGTTACAGCTACAAAGAGCACTACTTCCTTGGCAGCACCAAAAGGCAGCCCTGCTTGCTGAAGTGTAACTGCTTGACAGGAACGGTCATAAGAAGCTATGTGAAAAGGTCCATTACTGCGGCATCCATGAGTGGTCAGCTCCTCAGTGCAAGAGTCAGTGAAGAGATACTGAATGGTATGATGTCTGGTTTAAGGCCAGAACTCTCAGATCCACTCACAAAAGAGCATTAACCTTCTGCCTTTTCAGTGCCACACCACGGAGCGTCTTAGGCCACCTTCTCCCGTTCACAGCAGAGTATATCAACAGTAATTCCATTCTGGTCAAAGAAAACTCTTCGAGAACAAGCAAGAAGAGAACTAAGCCCCTGGCCTCCTTCCAGACATGACTGCACCCACACACCAACCTTGCATAAGCTGGGAAACCCAGAGAAGCACACGAGGTAGAACAACTCATCTGCACGAACTCCGGAAGAGGACTCCTTTACGCAGACTCCCCCAGTTTTGCCACCATCAAAATGAAAGCCAACGGCAACACGTGCCTTAGATGAGCTGCTCTTCCTTTCCCAAAGAAACCTGCAGGTAGCTTTAGCCCGACACAGGATAACTCCTTTCAAAGGCCAAATATCCTCCTGATAGAAGTCGGAACTACATTCACTGCACTTGCCTCTCAGATCAGCAGGACAAAGTTGCAGGCAACAAACTGTGGTTCCTCAGCTACACCATTTAATTTGCTGTGTGCTGGAACCTGGAGATTTATCTAAGAGGAATTCCGTTCCTCTAATCCTTGCATACTGCACCAGTGTAACATCTCTGCAAGCAGTGGCTCTGAACTATGTCAAAACAGCCTGAGCTAAAAAGATCAGGATGTTTTATCTGGAAGTAGCTTGATATTCTTTCCTGCCCTTCAGCAAGAAAAAGCCTGTTCTTTATTCACGTAATTTCACAGAAGTCTGGCCATATCCTTTAATGTGTGATGTCTGGGGCAGCAACAGCCCATCAGCAACACTCACTTTTCTCGGACTTGGAGGAGGCACCACTCCAAACATCACTTGAGCAATAAGGGATGAATCTGTAAGAGAGAGCTGTGTGAGTACTGATGTTCCTTTGACATGCGAGGAGGGGTGAGGACAGGGTCAACTAACTGGAAGAAAATTAAACCCTGGCAAGGGGAAAAGGGGAGAGTTTTTTGTCTGGTTAGAGAACTTACCTTCTTCCACACCAAGTGACAATTATAACTGTCTGGAATTTTCTCCTCAACACTGGTAGTTTTACTGAAGTTAAATCAATAAACAACGTGTCTTTTATCAATCTAATTGAGACACCGAGCTGCACGGGCAGAAAGATGGACCAGGACTTTGCTCTGAGCTGCCCCGCTGCTATGGTGGATGGCCCGCCACAGAGAAACTCTCTGTGATCCAGTTTTTCACATGAAAAATGAGAGGACCTTGTCAATGAAGTGTAAATGCTGACTGTAACCACCGGATGTTTTTGCAGAAATAAGGTTATCTCCCCATTATTGTCTCTGGCTTGCAGAATGCAAATTACCATCCCTCTCTTCAGTTTTTCCCTCCTATATGGATGAGTATATAAACTGGTGTCTTTCTCAGTTCTCTTCTTTGAGCTAGGAGAGCTGCTCCACGTTCCCCTCAAACTGGGAAGCATGCAACACACCATCAGCCCACCACTCACAACGGTATTGCCACTTTAGCTATTTGAGAAGGCTCTCTATGCTCTCCCCAGTTTTTCTTCATTAGAAATCTCCACAACTCCAAGGACACTGGACTTAAGTTTCTCCAGACCTTGCCAGCACTACTTGTTAGAGACCTGAACTAGAACAAATGAGGAAACATATTCTCACAAGTGTTAGTCTTGATCTGTCTCTGTAGCATTCTTGCCAGCCTAAAAGGCAGGAGATGCTGGTTCAGTATAAACCCATTCCCCTCCGTTGGCCCTCCTTACACCATGTTCGCATTCCACCAGTGGGGATTTTCTTCTGGCTGTGATGACAGGATCCCAGTTCCTGCAGATGGGCACAAAGAAACAAGAGATGTACAGATGACAGCCTGACTTCAGAGAAGCTGGATGAGCTTCACGCACAATCTCTGACCACACAGAAAACAAACACCCCTGAGGAAAAACACTGGTAAAGGAAGTGGAAGGACTTTTCTAGATTTGCCCTTAGGCAGATGTGACTTTCTGAAGTTGACTCGTGCTGGAGAGGGAGCCTCTCACATTGCAGGAAGGAACTGGTAACGCATACTTCAAATTGAGCACTTCCCCAAAACCCAAACCCTAGCAGGTGAATTCCAGTATATGCACAGGGTCTGTGTCAGCGACAGAGATTTAGGAACTCTACAAGCTGGAGCACTGGCAGTGAGAATGAAGAGAGAAGCTCAACATTTCTGTGGTGACCCAGGAGCCTGGTGGTCCAGGGTGCTAATCCCACCTTACACCCAACACTACTAATCCTTTAGGCATGCACAGAACACTTGCTTTGACCCAGAGAACGGCTGTAGCTGGTGAAGCGACACTGCGCCCAGGGAGGAGGTGGAACCACGCAGCCCCGGGGAAAGCCCCGTTCACCTTTCTGCTCCCTGTGCACGCAGGCCCAGCCCTACAGGTGCAGACCCACGCGCTGCGGGGTGCGAGAAAGCGCGTCCGTCCTGACAAACAGCCGAGGAGGCCCCCAGAACAACCCTCTGACGGGGTTACGAGAAACACAAGGTCTCTTTAAAAGACAAAACACTGACGCACAGCTCTGAAGACGCCGGCACGTTTGTGAGTTGTGTGTGCATCTGACACAGCGTTAAAAGACCGGAACCGTCAACCGTGCGCCCAACCGCACAACCGTGCTTCTGTAACTGCTTCGGGGAGCGGAGAGGCGACACTTGCCCAGGTGTCCTCTCGCTCATACGCGGCGCTAGCACCGGGGCAGGAGCGGCCACACGGCCGCGACCATGAGGACCGCCAGGACGCCGGCGTCGCGGGCGGCTGCCCCGGTGCCGTCCTAGCGGGGCGGGGGGCACTCACCCACGCGGGTCGCGGGCCACTCCCGAGAGCTCATGAGCCTCCGCATGGTGTCGTAGCGGGTGTCGCAGTTCTCCCTGTTGAAGCAGTACCACCCCCCTGGGGAGGGAAGAGAGGGGTCAGCCGCCCGGTGCCGGGCAGCTCCCGGGGGTGCCAGGGGCGGCGCGGACCGCGGCCCAGGGCAGGCGCCCGCGGGGGCCGGGGCAGCCTCGGGCCGCCTCCCCGCTGCCGAGGTGCCGGTGCTCACCTTCCAGGAACAGCAGCCACCGCCGGCTGCCCTTGGACTCCTTGAGGTAGTAGCTGCGGGCGGACAGACAGGAGGCGGCGCGGCCTGAGCGGGAGCCGAGCCGGGCCGCGGCGCTTTGATGCCCGCGGGCCGGGGCCGCGCCGAGCGCCCAGGCAGCGCGCGGGGGCGGCGGCGGAACGGACGCGCCCGACGAGACACGCGCCTCGCGCCGCCGCCTGTCTGTCCG
>JANVCC010000127.1:189414-246278 GCA_025345505.1 Todiramphus chloris collaris | reverse complement strand
CGCTCGGCTCCCTTCGGCCCCGCTCGGCTCCCTTCGGCCCCGCTCGGAGGAGGGGCGCGGCCTGCAGGAGGGGCCGGCCCAGGGCCCAGCTCCGCCCCGGCCGCGCGCAGCAGGCGCAGCGGCGGGAGGGAAGATGGCGGCGGCGGGCGGGGGGGGAGCGGTGGTGTCGGTGCTGGCCCCCAGCGGGCGGCGGGTCACGGTGCGGGTGGGGCCCGGCACGGTGCTGCTCCAGGTGGGTCGGGGACGGCCGGCGGCGCGGCGAGGGCGGCGCGGCGGTCCCGTAACGCCTCTGTTCTCTCCGCAGATCCTCGAGGAGGTCTGCAGGAAGCAGGGCGGCAGCCCCGGCGAGTACGGCCTGAAGTGAGTCTCACCGCGGGGCAGCCTCCGCCCTGCTCGGCCGGCGGGCCGGGGCCTGGAGGCCGCGTCGCGCCGCCGGTGGGGGAGGCCCCGCCGGGCCCGCCCGAGGCCGCTCTCCCGGGCCGAGCGGGGCCTGGCGCTGCCGAGGCGCACGCCCGGTGCCCGCGGCCTGCCCCGGGTCCCGGCGCCCTGCCGAGGGGTGTCCCGCGGGACCCGCTTCGCAGAGAGCGTGGCCGGGCCCCGGCCCGAGTGCGCGTGGGGCTGGCGGACGGGTGTCCTAAGGGGGTCTGAGGGCCTCGGGTGTCACCGAGGTCAGTCCTCGTCAGTCCGTGCCACAGCCCTGTGGGTCTTGTATGGTCACGCCCGAGGACATGATTCACAGCCCTCCGTGGGGAGAGAGGGATCCACGGGCTGCGGCCCAGGTGGTTCCCCATAAAGTGATTGTGTTCGAGCTAAATCTCCCCCGACGTCCCGGTGCCAAGTTCCCTTTGCTTTTGAGGTCGATACCGGGATCCTGTGTAACGTCCACCAAGATGTCCCTCCCCACACGCACACCTCTGTTAGCTCACAGGCTGGCATGAGTCTCTTACCGCCTGGTTTCACCAGATGCTCTTACGGTATCACAACCAAGAGGGTGTTTGAGTGGCATTAAAAACAAGGTGCCTTTTTAACAGTGAACACCGGCCTCGAATATGTATTCAGTTGCTGTTTATCTATTTAAAGCCTGAGGAGGAACATAGATTTATTTCATCAGTAATCTCTACAAACTGCAGCTTTTTTGGTATGCAGAATAATTTTTGTTGGTGACTCTTTCCAAATTACCAGTTGCACATTGTGGATTGGTGCTTTATGGCTTCTAGTCAGCCTGGAGGGAATTCTCTTGCTCAGTACCTGGAATTTGCATTGTTGACAGTCTCTGAAGTGATCTGAAGGTGACATTGGATGGTTCTTGGTGTCCTCATGGGCTGTGTTCTCCTTTAGGTTCCAGAGGAGTGTCTTGGACCTCTCTTTACAGTGGAGATTTGCCAGATTGCCCAACAATGCCAAGCTGGAGATGGTGCCAGTCTCTAATAAAGTGGGAACTGGAAACACGGTATGTTCATTTTGCCCCATTTATTCAATTATCAGCTGGATATGATCTTGTCAGATCTAATGAGCAAGAGCCTGGTTAGGTTTGGCCAATACTTGAGTGGAAGACCACTCAGAGACTTGTTGACGTGTGATAATTTAGTGTCTGGAAGTCTTTTCTTACAGTGGTGGGTTCCAGCTGTCTGCTGGAAGATAAGGAGATCTTTTAGGGAGCTGAAAAAATAGTAGTCATGAATATATCGGAAGTTAAATCTCACTGGTGACTTGGGCTCAGCAGTTGAGGTGCTAACTTGGTTCCCTTTCCTAATTGCTATTTCAGTTGCTGTTTCTGCCTCTGGATTTTGACTAAATCTCTTATTCTCACAGCGTTCTCTTTTGCTTCTTTCCCTGTGTTGCCGTTCACGGTGTGTTCACGCAGCTGCAGAATGTGCTGTGACACGTGCCGTGTTCAGCAGATGCTGCGTGTCCCCATTTAGTATAATTCTGAAGGGGCTTTACAGATGCTGTGTTCTGTAGGAATTAGTGTCATGTTTAGGAAATTTAAAAATCTTCTATGCATATCACTGCAACAGCTGGAGGCATAATTAAAAAAGCATTATGCATAGGTGTTAATGAACATCAGCATTTTATGTGGTGAAAATGATGTATGATCTTAAGTAGCCTGGGAATGAAGATTTGTCTGTCATTAGCACTCGTCTCTCTTCCTGATACAGAGTTCCTCCATTTTTTTGTGAAAATTTGAGGTCCGTTAGTGCTCATCTATTCGTGCCTCTGCCAAATTGTGTTGGTGGTGTTTTGTTACAGGAAGTTGCTTTAGCTGTCACAACGATCAGCTGATACATACATCGAAAAGTGAACTTTGTAGCGTGAGAGGGCATTGGAATCTCTGCTCTCGTTCACTGTGAGCATGCAGCGTAGTTTCGGGAGTCACCGATCCCCATGTTTTTCTCTGTAAAACCTCCATGTGCTTTGTTTTGGCAGTAATGCTTTCTCTTAGACTTCGTGGTAGAAAGATGTTTGTGCTCCGAACGATGTATTTAGTTAACAAAATGCCATAACCTGGTATCATCTGCATAAAGCTTTCAGTTGACAAAAGTTGTGATGGCACGGGCTTTGTCTTCCAGAGGAGAGTGTTCCCATTACTGTGACACAGTGATAGCTTTCTCTGACATTTGCATCCTGCCTGGGAGATGTTCTACTGATGGAAAACAGAGATTTTATTTTTTCCCCATGAAACGAGACACAATACAGGTTTTGCTAAATTGTAAGTTTTTTCAGTAAGCCTAATATTTAAAAAATAGCATGCTTTTGGATTTGCCTTCACGTGTAAATATCACTGATTTCTGTAAGCCAGTTCCCTAGTGAAAAACTGAACAAATTCCCCTTGTGATGGCAGATGATCTAGGGGTACCGTTGGGACGGTTCCAGTGTTAAAGATATTAGCCTTCTGCTTATACAGTTGTAAACTCAGAAGATAATTGGCACTGGTTTCTCTGTTATTTTACATAGACCTCGAGATTTGTAAAAAAGACTTCTGGTTGAACAGGACTTTCGTGACATGCTTAGCTTTGAACTATTGCCCAAAACCTGATGCAATTGGTAGTCTGAATTTCTGGGCTGGATTCTTACAGAAGGGTAATGTCAGCTGTCATCACTCTGCTGTAGCTGAGAGTAATCTAAGGCTTGTCTCCAGCATAGGACAAACCAGGAGGTTGTGTTAGTGGTGGGAGGAAACGACTTAGTTCTTTTGGCTGGTTGTTGGTGATGCCACTGTTTCCTTTGTGTGGAAAAATTCCTGTCTCCAGCAGATCACAATTTGCAGACCTGCAAGAACTGGTAGGAGCCGAGGCAGATGACAAACATATTCCTCCAAGGCAATCACAGTCGATCGCTGGAGTGTGTGCTGTCCTATCACACTCTCACAAAAAGACAGGATACACTGAGATTGTTTGTAAGGGCACATGAAATACAGAACAAAATAAAGCTTCCCTTGATGTCCTAGGCTTATGTCCAGACTCTTGAACAAGGCCAATTTCAGTGACCTTCAGAAAGCCATAGTTGAGTAGAGATTCTAGGTGCTATCTCATAGGGACTACTATTTTTTTTTTTCCTCTTTTACTTTAGTTAGGTGAGCTAATTGGGAAAATTTAGATACTTTGAAAAAGAAGGCTAAATATTCTCTAAAAAGTAGGAGTAACACATGAATTGCTCTGCCATTTTCCATCTCCTTCCTGGTCAGTTGCTAGATTTTTCACTTGGGACCATGAGGAGTCTGATGCTCTTCAGGACTGCTCTCAGTGCGTGTTCACCGAAGCAGCTGCATCAGTCCTCTCCGGGTTATTTGAATTCCTTCTGCATAGCTGTGAAGACCCTTGCTGTAAAGTCTCAGTTAGTGTAAAACAGAACATCTCGGTTGCTCATGATGACACACTGTTTGGGATGCTTGCAGTGGCCTTTCTCCAAACATTTCCATTCAGGATATGGTAGGGAAGAGGGGCCTGAGAAGACTGGTTAATGTTCACGAGTTGCCTCGTCCATGCTGAAGAATGATCCATTCCAACTAATAGGAAGTCAGGCAAAAATGCCAGAACACCTGAGTGGATAGATAAGGAACTCCTGGACAAACCCAAACATGAAAAGGAAGCATACAGGGTCTGAAAGCAAGGATGGGTATCCTGGGAGGAATAGAGAAACCTTGTCTAAGCATCCAGGGATGAAGTTAGAAAAGCTTAAGCCCAAGTGGAAGTGAATCTGGTCAGGGACATCAAAAACAACAGGAAGGGCTGCTTTGGGTATGTAGGTGACAAAAGGAAGGCTGGGGACAATGTGGGTCCGTTGCTCAGCAAGACAGGGGACTTGGTTACACGGGACATGAGGAAGGTGAAATGCTTCCTTTACCTCAGTCTTTGCTGGCAAAACTGACCTTCAGGAGTTCCAAGTCCCAGAGGCCAGGGGGAAAAGACTGGGGCAAGGAAGATGTACCCTTCCTTGGTGGAAGAGGATCAGGTCAGGAAATACCTGAGCAAACTGAACAGACGTAAGTCTATGGGCCCTGGTGGGATAGACCCACGAGTGGTGGGGGATCTGTCAGATGTCACTGCAAGGCTACTCTTGATAATCTTTGATTGCTCATGGTGCACAGGAGAAGTGTCTGAAGCCTGAAGGAAAGCAGATGTCAGTCCTGTCTTCAAGAAGGGCAGGGAGGAGGACACAGGGTCAGCCTCACCTCAATTCTTCAGAGGGTGACAGAGCAGCTAATTCTGGAAAATGCTTCCAGGCGCATGAGCGAGAGGGAAATCATCAGGAGGAGCCAGCATGGGTTCACCAAGGGGAAGTCATGCCTCACCAACTTGATAAGTGTCTGTGATAAAAGGATTGGCCTGATAGATGGGGGGAGAGCAGTGGACATTTACCTGGATTTCAGTAAGGCCTTTGACACTTTCTCTCATAAGATCCTTATATACAATACTCACATTTATAGCAGAACTATAAATGCTAACTTAAAAAATGCAGAGGAGTATTCAAATTATTATTTTAGATTAATGTAATCCTTTGCAGCAAGTATTTAGAAGGAAGTCATGTTTTTGGGGGATAGCAGGCTCTAGAGATACTAGGAAAAATTGTGAAGAAAATGCTTTCATTACATTTTTATATTAATTCAGTATATTTTTCCTCTAGGTTCGGATCGCATTACAATTAGATGATGGTTCCCGTTTACAAGACACCTTTCTCTGTCAACAGACTTTGTGGGAACTTCTCAACCACTTTGCAAAGACCAGGTAAGCAATGCAGTGAGAAACTACTTGTTTGGATGGATCTCTGCATGACAACAGTTGTTGGTGATCCAGCTAAATCCTGCAGAGTTGAATAATTTGCTTTTATTTGACTGTGGTTTTTTTTTTCTTTACAACACAGACGTTTACCTTTTCCCTGCTCCTTCAGATTTAACACTCCATAGTTTCATTATTCATAGAACCATTTAAGTTGGAAAAGACCCTTAAGCGTCACCGAGTCCAACTGTTCCCCCGCCACTACCAGGGCTCCACTAACCCACGTCCCTCAGCACCACAGCTCAGGTAGCTGTTGAGAGCAATGAGGTCTCCCTGAGCCTCATTTTCTCCAGGCTATTGTACAACAACAACTTTTTTTTAATCCTGGAGTAGCACTCCTGGTTCAGGGCATAAACTGGTAACAGACTGCTCATCCTGCATTTATTGCCACACCTGTCTTTTACACAGACTTGTCTGAAGTCAAGTTACTGCCCAAACTGAGATGGTAGCCTAGATTATCTTGGTCACCAGTATTTCTGTGCTGTGATTCCATGTGGTGGAGGGGATTCTTTCTCAGGTGAGTTGCTATTGCTTTTGAGGCTTGCTGTTGTGCAAGTTCCTCAAGGGAAACAGGAGCTCTCAGCAGTCTGATGTGGAATCTTCAAAAGACTGATTAGATCTTGCAGGTCTGAATATATACATAGATTAGAAATCTTGTTACTTAAGTCCAGTCCACATTCAGTGCTTTCTTTTGTCTTTAGTTTTGACTTGAAAATGGCATTGTTTTGAAATGTCAAGCTAATAAACTTTTCTCTAAAGACAGCTTTTGTGTCATGACTTGGAAGAGGGAGCCTTGAAGCTGTAACAGCCTTTCTATTCTGAGAATGAATTTCCAAATTTCATTTTTCACAATTTTCTATTGTATTTGACTTTACCTTTCTCTTGATAAAATGTGGGTGGTTTTTTTTTTTGGTGGGTGGTTTTTTTTTTCCTCTCCCAGATCTTGTATTTCTGTCCTGTTCTTTCTTTTACATTCCTCACCTTCTGATAGTTGCTCTGTTGCATTTGAGTCTCTTGCCCATCTGCACAGGTACTGTGCTCTGGTATTGTGCAAACAGGAACTATTTTTTGTGAAATTCTCAAAGCAATTAAACACTTGCCTAAAGAGATACTAGCTTCCTGTGTCAAATCCTTTGAAGTCTCCAAGGCTGTGGTGCTAGAAAAGCTGTGAAATGAGTAGTCAGTACTAACAGTGGTGGTGCAGTCACATTTGTAAAAGCTCAGCCCTTTAGGGTAGAGTTACAGGTACAAAGTGAGGGGTTGTCGCACGTTATCTGAGCCCTAGTAACTGACTGGTTACTGGTATGTGTTAGTACTAGGCTTGTACGAGCATGAATTGCCTCAGCTGAAGTTTAGAGTTGCTTGTCCTACGCTGCAGCTGAAATAGCCTAAGCAGCAGGGTTCTGGGGTTGAGTTGGCTGATTATCTCATTAAGTCAGGGTTCATGGTTGAACTGTGTGACTGGAGTTGCTCCGGAGCTGTTTCCGGGGGGAAGGAACTAATTCTTCCAGCCTCCCAATGATGTGCTGTTAGTTTTCTGCGGGCTTAGCTCCCTGACAGGCCCGTAACAAGATCAAAGGAGTGACTAGTGCTGTCCCAAGGGAGGGAGTTTGAACTGTGGGCATCTTCTGTGTGGCAGTAGGGGATTGAACAGTTAGTGCTCACTTCCTGCCTTCCTATCTAATTCCCTTCATACTGTTTGTGCAGTTCTGTGGGGAATTGGCTTTAGCAGCTGATTCATCTGAGCGCCAGTATTGTCCTTATGTTCCCTTTCAGGTAGATTGAGTTCTGTGACCTTGTGCAGGGTTGTCTTTCGTAGGCAGTTACGGTAAGAAGTGTATCATGTCTGGAAACAAGGATCCAAAAGGAGGAAGCAGGAGGTGGGTAGGAATGGCCTATGTCAGTTTTTCTACTCAACACGTCGTGTCATCAGACCATAGTCTGAGGAAGTAGTCTGTTGATTCTGAAGTGATAAAACTGAGTCCTGATTTCCATTCTCTTTTTGTCTTTAATGGTCCAGGTCTACACTGTGACATTTACTCTTCAGTCAAAAGGGACAGTCTTCATGTAAATGCTAGAGAGAAAAGAATTATTTTTCTTTTGACCAAGGAAAGAGGTAGACAAGAAAATCCAGGTATCATTTTCCTGGGTGTTTTAAGGCCTCTCTTGCACCTTGCTGCATACTTTGTGCCCTCTGGGGGGAGAAGAGTTCCTGTTGCAGTTTGGGAACTGCTAGACTGGGGGGGTGGTAATTATGGATGGTGACATAGCTTTTGTGTGACTTTCTTACACATTAGTTAGTTACTTCTTTGGTTTAAATTTTGATCTTTTTATGTATTCTCATTCCTCTGGAGTGGTTTTACTTGTTACAGGTTATTGTAGTACTAACAGTTAATGTACATGCTGCTCTTTTCAAGCTTCAGCCTGCTACAGTGTGCTCGACATTATTAACCTCAGTTCATAAGACACAGCTGTTCTTTCCTGCCCTCTGGAAGCTGAGCTCAGATGTTTAGATGGGCTTTGCAAACTTCTGATTAAGTCAAACAAGCAGCAAAGATGCTGTGTGTGACTTAATCACAAACAAGCTGGATCTATAGCCATCTGTATAGATTTCATGGGCTGAACTGCTTTTCAGTGTGTATTGACTCAGTTGTCCAACTAAGCTCGTTATTTGACTTTCCAACTGGAGACGTTTTCCTGGAATGCTCAGCTGCTCTAAGTGCGTGAGGGGAAGTATTCTAAATCCACTGGAATTTCCCCCGGGTTTCCAGCGTCCATCTTGGCTAATTGGGTCTGAAGAAGGTCTGGAAGCTATTGTGAGGCTGCTCCTCCTCTCAGCGTGCGGCAGTCCTTGCACAAGATGTTTACAGGCCCTGTCAGATCACTACATGGAGGAATCTAATCTGCTTGCCGTTCCCCTTCTGAGGAACAGCACATCAAAGAAATGACAGTGTGTTTGATGTGTGTGCTTGCCTCAGTGAGTGCATGTAACGGATTAACAGCAGCTGGAGGAGGAGCCTGCTCGCTTCCAAGAGTTATACAAAAATAAGTCTCGGGGGGATTTTTGCTTGGAGTCTGTTTTGCAGAGACTGGTCGAAGGCACAAGCATCGTATACCCTTTTAGCATGAGGCCTGGGAGAACTGGTGCTTTTCTGTCTCCTGCTCTTGCCTGTCTGGCAGCTTCAGCAGCTTTGTAGCCTGTTTTACATAGAAGTGATTGCAGTCAGGACACGTGAAGACAATTTTGGCAGTGACTGTGACTCTTCGCTACTTTTGTGGTATTATTCATTAAGTTCACATATTTTTCCATACATTTTTAGAACACTTAGATCCAAAGAGCTGCTTGGGTTGAAGTGGCAAGCAGCTGGAAAGGTGAATGAAACTAGGCTGTGTAAGTCACACTGGTTTGCTTTCTCATGGGTCTGTGTGATAAGGACACGTTCCATTCTGCCTTGGCTTCTCTCGTGAATAGTGATTGTCCACCTTTCCTGATAGACAGGCAACTTGAAGTTCAGGCTTTTATTTCTCTGAGGCCTTTTCTTGTCTGCCTTTTCTGTAGTTCTGTGCTGTTTCTCCATGTCTCAGAAGTCCTTTATCTTCTGTGCAGTTTTATCAAGGATTCCTGTAGGGAGACATCTGATGCTGATTGGAAGCAAAATCCATTGTGAACAGGGTGGGGATGGCTAGCTCTCCTGGGCTGCCTGGGAAAGCCCGAGCGCGCGTGCAGCCTGCTGTGGTCTGCTGGGGTGCCTTTTAGGTGCTGTTTTCTTCCAAGCAAGAGACGAGATATTTTTTTTTTTTCTGCCTTTCCCCACCAAGCCTTTGGAACTTACTTGGTTACTGCTGTGAAGGGAGTGAGGGACAGAGTGAGGGATGTTGCAGCCTGGGTCTTGAATCCCAAGATTATGCACATTCTGTATTAGGAACTTGAACTCTTGACTCCTGCAGCACTGTACACGGCTTTCTGTCCTTGTCAGAGAGTAATTAATTGCAGGGCTGCAAGTGATGGCAGACCCATTCTAGTGTTGTTTTGATTGTTCATCTTGAGTTAGAAAGTTAACTGTGTTTCATAATGGGAAGCTTGAATGTAATAGTTTGGATGCTCTGGGTGTGTCTGTCACTGTGCACAGCGGCATTTGGTGCCGTGCTGGGAGCAGTGAAGGGATGGTACCTCAGGACTGTAAATCCCTTACGATCTCTTGCAGCTAGTCTGGAAGTAGCTCCCAGCCCCGGACTTCCCTAAACCAGACCTGAACCTCATGACAGGTTTTCCTGGTTAGTCTGTTTGGATTTGCTAACTGTGGTGAGTGGAGCTTCCCAGTCTCATTGTGAGTCACCTTGTCCCATATCACCGTGCTGTTGCTTGCTTTATTTGGAGAGGCTTAAGTTTTAACCTTTAGATCAAGATGGGAGATAGACTGCTACAATTAAACCAAACAGAAGTCTCAGTTCTGGTCTGTGCTTAACACGCTTGTTCCCCCACATTGACCAGCTGGGAAAGTTTGATGTGCTCTTGAGGATTACTCAAGCATTGGGTATCATAATTTTTAAGGTGCCTCTCTCAATCCTGAATGATCTGGTTCCAGCTATTTCACTTACATTTCATGAAGCTGAATTTTGAATCTAAATGTAAATGTCCTCGATGAATATATCTTGAACTTACTGGCTATTTCCTTCCACTTTCCACTCTGCAGACTGGTTGACTTCTTCCCTGCTTTTTGCTTTGTCACTTTGGCTGGGCTAAATAGATTAATGTTAAAATACTATGTGAGGCACCATGTATATATATTCTAAGCTGTTCATCCGTGATTATTTGGGATGTAATAGAAAGGCTACCTAGGATGATATTGGCAAAGCTGTTGTTGTTAAGTGACTTTGGACACTATGATGGTAAGATTGTTAGAACCACTGCATTGGGTACTGTCGCATGCTGGTCACAAGCCAGAGTGAGATTTTGTTCACGTTCTCGGGAACAGAATTAAGACTCAAAACAAAGTGCCAAGTGGCTTTATTTGCCCGACAAAAGTTTGCAAAGCAGAGAAAGAGAGAAAGGAAAGGAAGGAAGGTAAGAGTCAGTTGCGATAGGTACCATCACGGATCTGCAGCGTCCCCTCAGTCCGATGTGCTTTTGGGTCCGGTGGGAGAACGTTCCGTTTGATGTTGGTGGCTCCTGCTCTTTTATCGGGCGCTGTCCTGCTTATTGCACCTACCGCCCAGCGGTGGCACGCGTGCCCAGCACCGTCTCTGAGGGGCCTCAGGTGGGTTTTAGGGGTCTCTGGACCCCTTGGTTTTCCAGGCCCTGGGTCTGGGCTCATGCGTAGGGGTGAGGTTGCAGCTTTCCACACTGATAAGGTGCCATTTCTGACGAGCTGAGGTCCAGTTCGTGGTTTGGAGCCTGTCCCCAGTGATGGAGCCAGGTTGCTTTGTCATCACCTCGGACAAACCGTCGTCCAGTTTATAGTTTGCAGTCTGTTCACACTGATACAGCAACGTTGAGGCACACACTACACTGCCCTTGTCACCGTCTCTGACAGGTACCCAGACTTTGTCTTCTGAACTGCTTATCTAGAGGAAAGTGGGAAGAGCAGCATCTCGCTGTTTTCCCCCTTCTCTGTGCTAAGAGCCCTTCACTTCCATCCTCCTTTGCAGAGGGCTTGTCAGCCGTTCGTGTCCTTGCTAACAGGTGTCCTGCCTCACCACAGTGCTCAAATGCGAGCTCATCATCTTCACTCTGTCTACCGCAGCAGCCTTTCCTTTGGCTTTGTTTTGTCCCTGCTCTCCAGAACCTGAAAGCTCCTGCTATTTTTTCTTTTTTTTTTTTTTTCTTTTTATCTGTCTGATACTAAGACAGGCAAATTCTTTGTCCTCAGATTATTTGCTTTAGAGCAGTATTTCATTCTGTTTGTTGCTATGCATACATGAAAGAAACTGACCTGTTCCCAAGGAGAGTACAGTCTAAACTGTAATAAACTATTTAACTAAGAGAAGGGATTAAACACAGTAAGTATTATTAAGTCGTATTTCAGATTGGGTACTGTGCTCAAATTTGCCTAGTCAAATTTGACGTATTTCTGAATTAACTTCAATTATTTCTCCTTTGTTTTTAAACTTTCAGGGCTGTGTTTAAGGAACAGTAAATGCGTTGAAGCGAATTCTTTACCTAATGCCTAATAGTTACTCTGTGAACTGTTGCTGGAGGAACGTGGAGGAGAGTCTTGCTAGCTAATTTAATTTCTTACTATTTCTCTACGTCGGTTTTGAGGGGGTAGAGTGTTCTACAGATGCTGCAGTATTTTGCTCTGTATTGCAGGGAGTTTATGGAACAGCATGGTGAATTCTCTCCAGTCTGTATTTACATGCGAGATGAGGTAAGTCAGCAAAGTCTTCTTAGCTGTCTCTTCTCCTGTCCCTAAAAGTAAGAAAAACTCAGCTCTACTTTCCAACCTGGAAAGTGTTTCTTTTGAACTTTCTTGAGAGGGGAAGTAGAAAAATGTTGGTCTTTTCAAAGCATGACGTGTCTGTATGGAAAAAAGCTCTCTTGGAACGTAACCCTGGGCCGTTTAGACCTCTGAGCCCATAAAATGAGCTCAATGACCTGTTTGTGTTTTTCTTTCCAACTTCTTTTAAAGCTCGAGTCAAAACAGTGGTTTCATTTTAATAAATATTTGCTTTTCTCTGTTTTGATCTTTTGCTATTAATGTTTTGTTTAATATTTTGTATGTGCGTATTACGGAATTTGCTCTCCCTAGCTGTCCCCTTCACTTCCCACTGACCTCTGTGGACAGATCATCTTTATTCTGGAACAGGTCATTACCAGCAGATGGGAGTTGTATGTAATGAAATCGGCTGTCTTTCAGCTCTGAGATGTTGCCTGTGATTTAAGTCCTAACATAAAAATAGTGCTTTACTGAGGTTGGATCCCATTTAGATGTATGTATGGGATGGAAATATAGGTAGGTCATCTTCCCCTGGGATCATTTAATAAGCAGTGAATTTGGTAAAGTACTACAGAGGAATACCGATGGACTCCGGTCTTGTTTCCAACTGCAGAAAGAGCATCTTTTGAGCTGTTTCTGATGCTGTGTGGTGTTTATTTTGTTACAGGTTCTTTCTAGGAAGAGCACTTCAAATGCTCATTCAGGTAGGCAGTTGCCGTAATTACTTTCCTCTGGTTTTGTTGCAGGTATCAGGAAAAGATGCTCTAGAGAAGACAACTCTGAAGTCGCTTGGCCTGACTGGAGGCAGTGCCATCATCAGGTTGGGAGAAGCAAAGTTTGGATTCTTTATTTCTCCTTTCCATTCTGGGGGTGGATTTGTTTTGCCTCAAATACAAAAAAAAACCTACAACCCAAATAAACAAAATAAAACAAAAAAGGCAAAAAGAAAAAGCACAAAAAAAGTTGAAAAAGAAAACATCGCGACACTTGGTAATTATTGCATTTGCCTGTTTGTCTGAAACTGCTGCCCAGATGTGCTTCCCGCAGCTGCAGATGCTGGCACTGACCAGTCATGTGCAGATTAAAGGGGCTTGTTTGCTCACTATTTATTTATTTAATTCTTTCTTTTCCCCTGTGAGTGACCCAGACAATTCAACGTTAAGAGTCCCTCTGCGGGGACAATCAGCTGCCACTCCATTCTCCCCTGCGTTGGATTGCAGTCCTTGAGCTCCCATTCCCCGCAGTGCCGCCTGCTGACTGGGAGGGTGATGTGGGGGACAATGACAGCCTTTCTGTGATCTTCTAGCCAGTTCTGTGCAGTATGTACAGAAGGCAGGAGTGATTAGAAGCTGTGCTTTACAATTGACGGCTGTTTTTTCCTGGAAGGCAGTTATCTTCCTGTGGAGTGCCTGTTCTGCTTTTTTGTTTTTTTCCCCTCACCCCCAACTTCAGAGCAAGTTCAGCTCCTTCTTCCTGAGTGTTTGGAAGAAGCAGATCATTAAATTAAGGGTATATTTGAGTCTAGCTGTCTTTTTTTTGTGTCATGGTCATGTTGAGAACATGGGGAAGGCACTACTGTTAGGATAAATGATTTTGGTTTTATTTTTTTTGGTGTTGTTTTAAAGGATTGTCATGAAGAAACACAGGTCCTCTGGTCAGGAGGAAGCTGCAGGTGCCACAGTGCAGTGTAATGAGCTGACAGTGAGACCAGGCTCTAGCGAAGGAGCAGTGGATGTGCCCCTACCTCAAGCACACTCATTCCCAAAGGACTTGGACCGCAGGGATGTGGCCACGTCTTTAAACAGCTGCACAGACAAGCCAGACTCGATTACAGAATCTCATGTCAGCTTGGAGGAGCCGTGGCCTTCCCCAGAGCCTGAGTCTACCCAGTTTGTCCCTTTTTCTGGAGATGGACAGCATCTGGGGGACTCTTCTGTTGCTGCACCATCTCTTGGATTAGATATGCCATCTTCAAAGCTGCCAACAACTTTTTCCAGCCCTGGAGGCCCTTCTAAGCCAAAGAAGTCTAAGAACAGCCAAGAACTGCAAAAGGAGCAAGAACAGGTAAGGGAAAATGTATTTGCAATGAGGCCTTTTTTTTCATCCTGCCTTGCTGGAGGCTGAGGTCCTCTGAGAAAAAAGATGTTTCCATGTTTAAGAAACAGGACTAGGTGTCTTGGTGACATACAGTTTTGACAAGTTCAGTAGGGAAATACTGCAGTTTGTATGGGTTACAGTGGGAAATACGAAGGACGGGAATTTAAGAATTTGCTGTCCAGAGGCAAGCAGAGCTTTGAACCTTGAGATGTCCTTGATGATACCAGGAGAGCCTAAACTCTGTGCCTCAAATTGCAAGCAGATTTCATTACCAAATCCCACTTTGTCCCCTGATCCCTGGGTACTTACCCTTCTTTTAAAAATTCCTGTCTGCTGTGTGGATCTGCTGAAGAAGCAGTTTGGTCAGACTTGTTTGCTAATACTCGGAGTGCTCACGGCTTGTTGTGACTGACTTAGCTCCCAGGCCACGCAGAATCTATGAGCTTGGTAGTTTTACAAGACTATGTGTATGCTCTCCCACTGATCGTAGGGGTTCTACCTGGGCTTAACTTCTTTGTGGTTGCAGTCCATTCTTGATGAGTTTCTGGATTGTTTAGGAGCAGAAGCCAGACCTTGGAAGGACTCTGGAGCAGTTACAAATGTAGCAGCAAGAGGCCTTGCCAACCCAGTGGTGAATGTTTCAGTGTATTAGAAACACGTTTGAGTCCATCTAATCGGTGTTATTTAACCTTCTGGAACAGACCCTGAGCGTGGAGAACTGAACAGTAGGCAGGGTGATTTGTACAGTCTGATGTGTTGCTTGCTTCAGTCACACTCTCACCTGTGAGTGATTTGGGAAGGAGGAGTTTCAGTTGTGTCTGAAAAGGAAGGAAGGAAAGAAGTGTGAGGGTTTACTGGTGGTATTTTTCACCACTGCTGTTGTCCACGCTTCCCTGCATGCTGGCTGGAGAGACAGAACTAATGTTATCATTTTACTGGCTCCAGCTTGATGTGGAGTTGTGCTGTTGGGCACAGAGCTGAGCAGCGGTGGTCCAAGGACTCTCACGATCCGGAATCTTTCTCAGAATTGCAGTGCAGTTCAAACCACTCGGAGCCACTTCTGGAGCCAGCTTCCCTTCCAGTTTGAGAGCAGCTTTGGAAGCAGCTGCAGATTCTATTGGGGGGGTTCAGCCCTTGTGTTAAACAGCATGTGATTTTGACTGCTGCTTTCAAGGCCTTTGATCTCTGGTGCTTTTGCTGCTGATTGATTACATTTTGTTCCCTCCTCCATTCCTGCCATCCTCTGCTCTCCTTGCTCTCAGCAGCAACAACAGAGCAGGACTAGCCACATGGCATCTGCTTTTTGTCCCTTTTCAGTCCTGAGGAAAAAACCCAAAACAAAACAAATTATTTTTAAACATCAAAGGTCCATTTTTGTAAAAGAATCTTCCCATTAATGCTTTGCCTGTGTGTGGTTTTTGAAGCTGAAGAGAGAGGCTGGATAAAATCTGTGCCGGCGTCCCTTCGTTTCTTGGGCTAAAGATGGTTTACAGACAGCTGCGTGCTGACTTTGATGTCAGAACATTAGTTATTAGAAGGTAACTTTACACCAGATTGCCCATGAGATTAGAGCTCCTGAGGTGGTGGGGAGGAGGTAGGTCTCCGGGGAGAGCTTGCCGCTGTGGAAAGCGCAATAGCCACTACTTCACTTAAAATGAAATAAAAGCTTTTCTCAGCTCACCTGCTTCCTTAGGTCCGGGGTGGTGACCACGGAGTGGACCGCGGGCTGTATCGCATGGACAGCAGCTGCCTCGGCTGCCCAGCTGACCCTGCTGTGGTGGATGGGTCAGCCACTGGCGACAAGTGCCCAACAGCTCAGCTTTGGTAGTAGAAGTAGAGACTTGGAAGAATGAAGGTGACAAACCATAACATAGCATCTGTGGCTCCTGAAAGGTATCGCTGACAGAAAGAGGACAACAAAATGCACAGAGTTACGTAATGGAAGGTAGAAGCTGCGGTGTGCTGGCCACTTGCTGTTGCAGGAGATGGTTACCTTCTGTCACAGCTGCAGAAAACAATGGGTGTGTAGTGGGCTGGGGAGCGAGTTGGTGTACCTGGTAGCCTCCTTTTTGTACATTGCTGTGGAAAGGTAGTTTCCTGGTGCTGTCTGTGCTTTGGGATGTTGGTGACACGTTAGAATAAGGCTGTATTGAGACTGCTCAGACTGAGGGATGCCTAATTGGAATGCCTAAGTGAACAAATGGTGATGGATGAAGGAGGAGGAACAGGATGATGGCTGGACTCTGGGGAATAGAGAATTGGTGGAGCAACAGAATCGCATACCTCTTTTATGAGTGTTTCTTATGTCTGTAAGGAGGAGAGACATATGGTTGATTCTGTAGGATGTTGAATACATGGCAGAAGAGATGTGATATGATATGATATGATATTATGATGTGACAGCCATAGAATCATAGAATTGTTTTGTCTTTGCGTCCTCAGAGGCAAAATGATGATGTGTTTTGGTTGCTAAGCAGACACCTTGTGCTGCCCTTCTGATCAGCAGATCCTGTTGTGCAATTCTGGAACTGAGTTGCAGGAACTCTGAATCAAACCACTGGAATTATGTTTCACAAAAACTCAGTCATTACAGCTCTCTCCAGGGGTCCCGCTCTGTTATTGAGGGTTAGCTGAAAATTTACTATTAGGGAATTCTTACTTCACTTGTGTATCTTTGCAGTCTGGTTAGACGTGCACAGATCTGCTCCTTCTTCAGTACAGGAAAGCATGTGCGTTCACGTTAAGCAGTAGGTAAGTAGTGTGTCTTGGTTTGGAGGTGAAGATATTCAGCGTTCAGCGCTGGCTGGGGAGACAGAGAATTGCAGACCTGGAAGCTAAAAGGGGGCCAGTACAGATACCCGGCAGAGAATTAAACCGGGACATCCTGGCTGGCTGTGAGTTGGATGTCAAGAACAGGGCCTTTGTGTCTGGGAAGTAGTGGGGTTTGTATGGGAATGTGTAGGTGGTTCTGGCAGGCTGGGGAATGGCTCTCGAGGGGAAGTTCCTGAGTGCCCATTTGCAGTACCTTGCTGGCAGCGGTGGCCTGCTTGTTTGAACAAAGACACCTGGAGAGCAGTGCTTGAATGATAGTTCCGACAGAGCGTGAGTGGTCTGGAGCAGTGAACACACAGCAAGGAGGAGGGGTGAGTACTTGGGACTGGGATGTATGTCTGCCTTCTGCCATCTTATGATTTCTCATGTCTCGGCTGAAGCCTTTAGCTACTACCATGGTTGGACAGTGACCGATGCTTTCCTTGTGGAATCCTGCTATCCCACTACTGCTGGATTAGCTAAAGTGCTTGTTAGAGCCGATACTAAATGGTAAGTTTAGGATTTGCTAATGCAGACATTGGAATTCTCTCCACTCTATCCCAGCACCCTTCCCAACATGGCACAGGATATGCCTGCACAGTCTTATTTAAGGAGGAGGCTGATTGCAGCCCGTGCGTTGAGAATGAAATGGAATTTCAGCCTATTTGAAGAGACTGAAGAACACCTGCCTGCTGGGGAGGCATCCCCCATCTCTGGCATCGATCTGACCTTGGCAGACCAGCTGCGGGCAGCAGTCAGGACCGCTGTGCAACGGACCCTTTCCCAGAGGGTGGCTCTGCACGCTCAGGATCGCTCCTGCAGCGCTGGGCATGCCTCCCCCGGAGCCCCGGGAGAGCTGCAATCAGGCTCCTTCACCCGCTAGTTAGAGCTGACCCTGCTCAACTTTCTAAAAGTAGCCGAGGGTCCCACCCACACAACCTCACTCTTTTAATTTCTCAAATTACCCTTTAGTGCCCACAAGCAGAGCGAACGTTGCCTTGTAATTTGTGTTGTCGCTTTTGACAATTGAGGGAGACTCCTTGTTCCCCAGGGGCCTGTGCCTGGAAGAAGGGAGAGTGGATGGAACAGATGGAGGGAGGGCATTTGGGCATCAGGATTGAAAAGAGTGTATGAGGGAGTGAAGGGAGAAGAAATGGGCATCAGGATTTTTCCTAGAGCCTGGAGCTGTGTGAGGCTGGCAGCTGGCTGGAGACATGCTGTGTGAACTGTCAGGGGTCTTGTTCTCCTGCAGCTCTTCAGGCCTGGGCTGCTTACCCCGCTGCATGCCCCGGAGCCTGCAGTGTGCTGTTCTGTTTGTTTTCAAGCTTTGTGCATGCAAACATTTCCATGATTTAAAAGGTTTGACTTGTTGGAGAGCCCCTAGGTGCGAGTGCCCCTGTGCCCCGCTCTCCAGCGGCGGTTTGTGTTCGTGTGCTGACACAGCTGCTGCTTCTGACTGCGGGAGGGCAGCCAGTTCTAGCCCCTTGAAGGTGAGAGGGGTACATACTGCCAGTCTCCCTCCAGAGACAGTGAATGCCCTTTGTCTAATAGACTGGGGCTTGTGGTTTTGTTGGGGTTCCCCCCAATAACTGCCACCACAGTTACAGGCCAGGGCCAAACTGCGCTGGAAGGTTTGTCTCCCTGGTACCCAGCTCCCGGCCCTGGGCCCTGCAGCAGGAGGAGCGGAGCGGCCGCGCTGCCTGTGCCCTGCTGCGCAGGTAGAGGGGTATCCTGGCTGTAGGAGGTCTGTGTGCTGCTTCGAGGGCCTGTCCTCAGCACTTGTGGTGCAGGGAGAGTTACCAGTCGATGTATTAAGTACCTTTATTGCAGGTAAGGCATAGAGTGAACTGCTCCCCTCACGCGTTTGCTTTGCCTACAGCAAAGGCTGATTTCGGTGCCGACTGCTTTGTAAGTGCAAAACAAAAGGGTTTTCACTAAGGGACCTTTCTGTGCACCAGAAGCCAAGTTAACAATTTGAAATGAGTGCAACGAAACCCTGCACCTTGCTCAGTAGAGAAGCGGACAGGTCAGAACCTACCTTACTACAGGAAGGATTGCTCTCCAGAGTAAGAACTGGTGTGAGCCTGGTTTCTGGGAACCAGTGCCATTAGTTCGATGGCAAGAGAACATGAAGCGAACAGAAGATAGGGTGTGAGCCAGGAGTGGAAGGCAGATTAAAATCTTAAAAGGGCAGTTTATAGTCTGTAGTATAAAGAATAGCACCTGTGGAAGTTGTCTGCTGCCCATGGGATGGCAAGGAAAGGATTGCATCCTGAGAGAGGTTTGGAGTATGGCAGAGAGGTAGCTTACAGATTTGTGATGGAAGGGATTTCTGAGTACTTGTAACAAGGTTGTAAGTAGCTGCAAGTTCAACTGCAAATATCATTGTATTGTAAGGGAAGAGATTCCCCGGGCACTTTGTGGAAAGGAGGTGTCTCTGTTTTTGTTAGATGAATGCTGAGGTTATTTCCCTGGGCTTCCTGTACTGACAGCAGAGAGCAGTGAACTGCTCAGGAGTGGCTCATCCGGCAATATTGATTCCTGCTGCTTGCCCCAAGCTCTACCAGCTGTGAAGAGTGACACCACTGACAGCCACTCTACTGGTAGTCTGATCTTAGTGATGTGAATTCCACACAAGTGATTGTATTTCACTTTGCAAATACTGACCTTTTACCTCTTTCAGGAACCTTATAGAATAAACAAAGCAATGCATTTAAGACTAATTGAAACTCATTTTTATTCTGTAGTTTGTGGAACGAGAGCCACTAGTATGTCACCTAGACCTACAGGAACCACTTCCTGCTGCCCTAGAAGAGCTTCCTGATGAGTTTTTTGAAGTCACAGTGGACGACGTACGGAAACGTTTGGCACAGCTGCAGAGTGAGAGGCAAGTTCCCTTTCTGATGGCGACTGAGAATGCTTCATGTCCTTTCGTTGAGCAGAGTGATGCTGTGCACCTGTAGCTGGCTGTGATCTCTGGGTAAAGGGCTGTGGGTAAAACACTGGGTGTGGGGCCAATGAATTACTGATCAGCACTAGAAATCTCTGCCCTTTATGGCATTTGAGTTCACAAGTGGTGACCTGTTTCTGTGACAAAACCCATGTTTTTGTGTGAATCAGTTGAGCATTTGTGCGTGGGATAATGGTTTCACGTGGCTGTTGAAAATTTCATCCCACCTCTTCCTTTCCTTCTCCCTTCTGAAAGAGAAGCCACTGCCATTGTAATTACACGTGCTCTTACTTGCTAGAGGCTGAAAGCAGTGGTCCCGTCTCTTTTGATTTGACTTTGCATTAACTATTAGGAATTAAATGGATGGAATTTGTAGCTTGTGATAGACAAATATGATAGAACATAATGATCCAGCTTCAGAACATAATGATATATGATAGAACATAATGATCCAGCTTCAGAAGAGTTAAGTCCCACTGACCTCAGTAGTACCTAGTAGCATTTTCAGCCAGTAGGAAACACCTTGTATTTTAAGTAACATAATTAACCTATTAGACCTCATCAGAAAAAAGCCCAACAACTTTGAGACATTACTAAATGGAAATAAAGCAAAACCAAACGTAGCCACAAATCAAGATGTGAGAATGTTTGGAATACACAGAAAGAGGGGTAAGAGGTGTATGAGGCTGGGCTAACTATGCATCTTACTGTTGCATCTCATAGCATGCTGTCAAATAGTCATGGTTTTTCTGTACTCATTGCAGTTCTGAAACAAAAACTCAGATTAAGATAAAGTAGCTTCCCTATCACAACAGCATTTTGCTGTCTGTATGTTCCTCACAGAAATGAATGTCATGAATGTATTGAGTTTCAAGAGGATCATAAACATTACAAGCATTCTGCGAGACCGTGGGACAGCCTGCTTGACCCTGTAACCGAGTCTGTGTTGAACTTTTTACTTAGAGCTGATTTTTTTCCCCACAGGCCATTGAAATCCACATGAATACACAGTTTAGCCTTGAAAATTGCTCTGCTGCTTGTGGGTCTGGAGTATTTAGTGGTAGAAATGTAGGATCGTTTGCTTGGGGGTTACTGGAATACAGCCCCCTCCAAAAAAAAAAAGACATAATTCGCAAGCTTGCCGATGCTTGTGATCTATTTTCACCTCACAGCCAGGGATAAAAAGAAGGGCAGGTTACACAAAACTGATACCAGTTGGTTTCTGTTCTCAGTGAATCTTAACAAAAGCTAACTGCATACGGTGCGATATTTTAAATGCAATTAGAATTTAATTCTGACTTCACGAAGGGCCGAGAATTGCTATGATCAGCAATTGGTACACGAAGGAGGACTGGAGCAGATTAGTTTCCTGTTTGCTTTTCAGATTGTGTTGGTGCTTTCAGAGCAACTTGGAGTGGGGTGTGCCAGCTGACAGTTCTGGGTACAGTTAGTGAAGTAAGCCTGTAGTTGTTTTGTTCTGCAGCTGTTCCTGAGGTACCTGGAAGATTCTTCAAAAGAGCTCCTTCAGACTGTGTAGGCGTGAGAGATTAACTTGCAAATAGTTGTGCAGATCTACATGATCAAATGTTTCACCAAAACCTAGCCTAGTGAATCAGTTACTCAGAAATAAGTACAAAAAAGGAAAAGGGTCTAAAGTTCAACATGGGATCTGTTGGATCTAAGCTTATTTCTTTAATACAGGAAAATATATAATTGTTTTCTTTATTTAATCTCAAATACAGGTAGATTTATTTTATTTTTTTTAACCCACTGGTCATTTTGCAGCACTGTTCTACAATGCCAGTTCTTGAATGATCTGAAACTTCTCATTTTTGTTTTTATTCCCTGTTGCTAATTAATACCCATTAATTTCTTATGTCAGTATTGTTTTTCAGCTTCGGTAGCTCTTCTCCCTCCCTGGAGTAGTCACGTCCATCGTTAGTCCCTGTTTTATTAGATTAAGTTCATCTCTTCTAGAGTAGTCTAAGCAAACATCCCTGCTCTTCCTAGTGTCTTTTCTGGCATCTGCTGTAGTGAACTTATTTTTTAATTTTACACAGTACTGTTGCTGATACTCACTTGTTCCATGGAAGAGATTTTGGGGTAGGAACTCCAGCAGGTGGGTAAAATGCTGTGAGGGATACCTGGAATAGTTGAGCAGTTCTCATCAGCCCTGCTTGGATCTTCTGCTTTTTTAATAAAATAAAAGTACATCTTAAAATTACGGAAGTGATAGCTTCTCTTCCCCCTGTTTATCTAGGAAACGTCTGGAAGAAGCTCCACTGATGACAAAATCCTTGAGGGAGGCTCAGATGAAGGAAAAGTTAGAGCGTTACCCAAAGGTAGCCGTTGTTCTTTTTTCAGTCCCTCTGGCTAGCCCAGACTTGGGGGTCGAGTAACTTTGGGAATTAATTGTGATCAACGAGATCTTGAACTACATATAGGAAGAGTTTTCAAGTTCCTGTCCCTGTTAATTTTTTTGTGGAACCTGCATGACAGTTGTACCATGTGCAGTCAGCTGTCCGTAATGATACGGGTGAGTGGCACACAACATAGCTCCTGTTTTGTCCCAAATGTTTCAAAACTCTTGTGCGCACATCAGTCAGTGCGACTGAGCTTTCCTCTCTGCCTCGCCTTTCTGGGCTCATATTTTTGATAGTGCCTCATTACAAGTTAAACAATAAGATGTTACAGATTGGGGCTATCTCACTCTGTAAGTAGGATCCTAGTGCGGTTTTGTCTTTGGTGACTGATTGCGAAGGAGAGATTAAGTTCCCAAGTTACTTGCTTTCTGACCAATGCTGGAAATAGAATTGTCCGAGTTACTTCAGACGTTTGGCAGGAAGACTCATGCTCCTATGGACACGTCAGGGTGCTGATACACTGTACCTGTCCATGGGTGACTTTCTACCTTGTTTATGCTTCACTTAGCACAGGGAGCTCCTGCTCTCTGAGTAAGTGTTGCTGTGTTGTGTACATCATCCTGTTACCGTAGCTCAGCTCTCTTACAGCCTTTGAGGAGCAGACAGCCTGTGTTCTCTGAGCAGCAGGTAGCCAGTACGCTATTCTACCCCTCTAGACTAAATATCTCAAATCTCCTTGTTTAAAACAAAACAAACAGATTTGCTTGCAAATAATGAGCCAAGGGCAGGTGTTATACAACAGCCATAAACAGTTGATCTGATGTTCTTTGCCTCTGACTTAGGTGGTGTTGAGAGTCCATTTTCCAGACCGTCATGTTCTACAGGGGTTCTTCCGTCCTGGTGAAACTGGTAAGAGCAATCTCCACTTCAGTCTGTAGTGGCATGCAACCTTTTTCTTGCATGGCAAAAGAGTGGCTTGGGACAGACCTTCCTGCAGTCCAGGGGAGTAATACTGCTCTGAAAAAGCAGCAGTAGCTGGTTACACTGTCCTACAGGGCCCCTGAATGGGATGAGAAAAGAGTTTGGTCAGGGGAGTTTACCTCCAGGACTACTTGGAGACTGCCAGCCTACTCGATGGCAAAGTATTTGTGCTCCGGAAACTGTCTCACTCCATGTCCCATTGTTTGTGTCCAAAAGGTATCTTACTGAGATGACTTTGGACACTTCCTCTGTGTTAACGCTTAAAAAGTATTTGGGGAAAAAACAAAGCCACCCCATCCCCCAAGCCAAACCAAAAGCACAAAGACGAAAAAGCAGCTTTACCTACTCTAATAAGAACAAAAGAGGCTGAACTTTTCTGCCTCCCTAAGTTCACAAAAGGTGGTCAGACCACGCACCACGTTTAGCTCTTACTGTTGTTAATGGAGATCCTCCTGCTCTCAGCTGGCAGTGATGGTTACCCACAGGATTTTTTCTGATACTTTTGTACGGAACAAGAGCTAATAACTGGTTACCAGAGTCTCACCTCTCTGGTCTCTGCAAATCTTGCATCTGCCCTTGGATTTCATAGGAAGAACTTCATTGGTATCCTTAGATTTTGCTGAGGGACCAGCGTGTCAAAGTGGTTTTTGTTTGTTTGTTTTTTCTCCAAGATATTTGTAATAGTAACAGTGTCCTTTTGAGGAAACATCAATCTGCAGACACTGTAGAGGGCAGTTCTGCTGTTACAGAATTTCTGCCTAGCATCTGAAGACACAAATGTAGTTCAGCAAATCTTTCTCTCCCTTTTTTTGCAGTTGGAATTTTGAGAGACTTTGTAAGAAGCCACCTTGCAGATGCAGACTTGCCATTTTACTTATGTGAGTGTGCTGTTGGTGATATTTGGCCTTAGTTTACAAAGCCTGTTCCTAGTTGTGGTGCACGTGGGATCTTGTGATGCCAGGAAATATGGCCTGGGGAGGAATTCTTTCACTAAATACAGCCTCAGAGTGCAAAGATGTAACCTGCTCACTGCCTAATAAGAAGCCTGTGTGGGCAGTGTGAATGTGTCGCTCCTTTCAAGTAGCCCCTCCCATACCTGCTGTATTTATTGCTTTGGCTGCCGGGTGGTCCTGTTTTGTAACTTGTTTTTTAACTTCAGTTATTGCACCTCCCAGAATCATCTTGAACGATGAAAGTTTGACGCTCTTTGAGGTAAGGACTCACATGTGTGCTCTGTGATTCTCTCTGACTTACTGCTCCCCTCCACCCTGCCATATGCTTTTGTTACTTTTAGAAGCAGTTGTGTAACGCTGTCATCCCTGTAGGCTTCTGCTTAGCCAAGACTAATGGAACCAGGTGTTTTGGAGCACAACCTCCTCACCAGAAGAGGTCCACCTTGTGCAACAGTATGCACTGGCCTATTGTGGCAGGGTCCTGGGGTTTGCATTGTTTCATACCTACACTCGGTGCCTTATGGGCTCTGGACTGTGTTTAACCTTGCCACAGCGCTACAGGGGCTGAGCCGATGTGAGTTTGCTGTTCCTGTACTTGGGCTAGTGCAGCAGGAGATGCGAGACTGGATTTGGATAGGTCACTCTTTTCAGTTTCTACAGCAGGAGCTAGAGGCTGTGTCACTCAAAATTCTGACTTTTTTGATAATCGCCACGTGAGAATTTATTCTAAGCCAGCTTGTACATTGAGGAATATGTACTCTTTATGTCTAACTTTTCTCAGAGGCTGAAGTTTAGTTTTTCAAATCCATATTTCTGAGTCTTTTTGCAAATGTCAAATCGGGTGGCTTTGAAGCCTGTGGCCAGAGACTTTTGACTCTGTAAATCACACACGTATTAGGAGACCGATCGTGTATCGCCCCCAGCTGACCCCATGTAAAGTGTGCTGTTGTTCAGAGCATCCTGGACATTTGTAGAGTGTTGCACTGAGGATCTCTTGCTTGACTTGCAGGTCAAGTGGACTGCAGTGAGTTTTTGCTTGATGCCCCCAAGGGAGCAGAAGGAGTGGGGCAGCAAGACTGGTAGGGAAAGGGACTTTCCAGGCAGCATGATGAGTTAGGCAGGGATTAGCACACCTCTGAAGCCATGTGTATTGGGCCCTTCCAAACTCCATGACTTCCTGACCAGGCTGTGGGAAAGAGGTACGCATGCAGCTGCTTCTAGAGTACTGAGTGCTCAGGGAAGCAGAGTGTGGATCTGTGTTCACAGTGGGAAGTCTCTCCCCTTCCTAATACCCTGATAAGAATTCATTGCTGAAGTTTGAGGTTTGGGGAGTGGTTTTGTTGATATTGAAGTTCCTTGTATTGTCACATGCCTGTGACACGTTTAGCTTCGTACGGAGTCCCAAGCCTCTCGGGGTCACAGCCCTGTTGGGTTCTGTGGTTCAGGAACTGCTGCTCAGTAGCTCTTGGCCTCCACCCAGCCTTGCATCCCGAGGACTGCGCTATCAGCCATCCTGCTCTCTGCTTGACATCGCCTCTGTCCGAACGTGCAGCGCCGTGGCTGTGACAGGAGTGGGACAGGGTGTGTTGGTGAGACATCATGTCACTGGGGGTGGGGAGAACAACGATTTTTTTGTCCAGAGCCATTTTGTGTATTTTAATTAATAATGAAAATACCGATGGGAGGCGCTTTGTGTCTGGAGCCAGGAGAGTTTGGCCGTTCAGGCGTGAAGGCAGCTCTCCCAGCTTCCTCTGACTTGTGCCATCTCAGCCACATCTGCCCCCCAAAACACTGTCTTAAGGCACGCGTGTTTGGAAAACATTCAGAGGAACAGCAGAGAATAAAAAGTGTTCCGCACTTGTTAACAGTTCTGAGGCAAGGGAAGCAGCTGCAGAGCTGTGACTAGTACAGACTGGTCTGACGTGGTACAGGCACACTCCTCGCCCCTCCTTGTCCCCCTCTCCCTGTCTGTCTGTCCGTCTGTCTGTCTTTCATCGCAAGCTGTCCTGTCTGAGCACATCCCTCACCTCGAGTTCCTTTACACAGGTTTTCTAACATGATTTTTGGAAAGCTTTTATCATCACTCCAAAGCGTGGTCTCTCTGGAGCACTCACCAACAGAGGTCTCCTGCATAAAATGGGTGGTTTTCTGTCTTCTCAGATTTGGCTGGGATGTGTTCCCAGATTTCCTGTCTCAGTCTTCAGACTTGTATCCCTGCAAAATATACTGCTTCTTTTCAGTGTCTCTGTAGAAAGAGATATGCCCCCCAGCCCATATGCCACATTTTCCTCTAGAATCTCGTGGACTGCAGGATTTGTCACTATTTAGTTTTCCTTTAAGGCAGGCTTTTCTTTTTATTTTGTGCAGTACATCCTAGCTGATGAAAGCTCAGAATCTGCCTCTGTAAAGAACCTTTTTCCTATTTTCAGTTCATTTTCTATTGGATGTTTTCTGGCTTGTTCAAGGTACGCTGCTGATGCTGCTTTCTGCCGTTGTGTTCTGTCACTGTTGGAAAACACCCTGTCTGCCCCTGTGCCTGTTCTTCCCACCTTGCAATCTCCTGTTAACCTTTCTCTTCCTCTTCTTCAGTTAGCTTCTATCTCCAGCTTTCCTGTAGGCCCCTTTCAGGTACTGCAAGGCTGCTGTAAGGTCTCACTGGAACCTTCTCTTCTCCAGGCTGAACAACCCCAACTCTCAGCCTCTCTTCATAGGAGAGGTTCAAGATACGGTGCTTGAAAGCTGAAAATTCTCCTCCAAAGTGCCTGTTTTAAGGAATGATTTCTCTCATTTCTCAAGCCGTCTATTTCAACACGAGAATAAACATCCACTTAAGATAAAGGGTGGAAAATCCAAAGTTGATTTAACAAATTTCTTTTTTTAAATGCAACACGTAATCATATTGCAGTCTAATTGAAATGTCATTGGAAAGTGCTTGTGTTGAGCACTTGTGCATAACTAAAGAAAAATGGATTTTTAAAGCATAATCTTCAGTGTACAGAATCAGTACTTTGCAAAATGTGGAAAGCGAGTAAAATCTCATGCTTAAAACCTTTTTTAGGGATTGTAAGACGTCCTTAGGAAGAGATTATTAGCACATTACCGAACAGTGCATGACTTGGTATTTTCTTTTTACCCAGCTTGCTCAGTGTAGGTAAATACAGTGATGCATGTGTGTGGGGGGGGGAATAATTTGAACTTCATATGCATCTCGGTGAGTTCTTGGGATGATTGATACTGCTCTGGAGCGGAGTCTTCTGGTGATGAAATCCTCAGCTCATTACTGAATAGTAGTCAAAACCCAAATGAGCTCCTTCCCAAAACCCAAACTGTTCAGAATGAAATAGATAATGGATAGTGTCATTCTGTGAAACCAGGGGTTGCTCCCATTTTGAATTTTGTGTGCAGATCTGGTCTCTCGGCTTAAAAAAGGCACTGGCAAAGGTGCAGAGAAGGGGAATGAGGCTCATCAGAGGTCTGGAAAGGCTCCTGCATAAAGAAAGACGTAAGTAGGATAGAATTTATTAGTCTGCAAAAGATGTGACTGGGAAATAACTTATCAAGGGGAAGCTGGAAGTGGTCGATATCTTTACACTCTCCACTACAAGAGTGGCATGAAGTGAGATGGGCAGGAGCTAGAATAGATGGAAGAAGGTAGGTAATAGGTTCATGCAACAGTTGGGGTTTTTTTCCTTAAAAAAACCCAACAATAAACAAAAGTTAAAATCAGATTGCATTTAGGGAAGCTTTAGCCTTGACTGCGGGACCCTAGGGCACTGGAAATGAATGTGTGATTCAACCCAAATGCTTGAGGCTAGCAACACGAGTCTAACTGAGGTGAGCAGAGAGAGGTTTAGCATTAGGGGAACGCACGTGTCACTGGACTGGCAAGAAACAGCAGGGGAATCGATTTGGTGGAGGAGCAAAGGAATTCTTGTATGTTCATGGTGAGGTGTGAGGAGGGAGGAGGCTGCAAGGGGCTGAGGTGACACGGGAGGATAAAATGAGGTGAAGAGAGGGAGTAGAAAGAAATGTCTGGATGGGGTTGGGTTCCACTGTCTAATATTTAGAGTTTTAGATTTTTGGGGCAGTGGCTTCTGCTCTGCCAGGAATGTGTGCTGGGGAAAGGGCGCAGGAGCACGTGCAGTAAAGCCTTGAAGTTGTTTGATGCAGCTGGGTATGAAATGGCAGTTGTGCAGAACGGGTTTGCAGCTTGGAAGAGCTGGGCGTTACTGCTGGTGGCCATGTAGGCAGTGTCCCTTGCCAGGGGCCCTTCAGCCCATTCAGGTCACGGTCTGTTATGTATGTTTATAAACATTTTATGTGGGTGAAGCATCAAACGGGGGAAAAAACCCAACTCCTCTCGCTGAGAATTTGTCATGCCATTCTGGTTACCCATGCTGCTTGTCAGCAGCCACAGTGCTCTGACTTGCTAGGATGGTGCCTTATCCCAGTTTAGATCTGCTGGGTCTGGGTGAAGCTTTGTGCCCCATTACCAGTGTAAATCCTTCTCCGTCTTTAATTTTCACCGGGAGTCGGCAAAGGCCCCATGCTGTAATGTCTTCTGTTGGCTAGGCTCTGCCTTCTGCCGTGGATCTGCGTGCTTGGCAGGGGCTGAAGGGGGCTTTCTTCTCTGGGAAGAAACCGGTGCAGAAGCTGCTCTGGATTTCGTGTCCCTGGCAACTGTGTTATTATTGGATGCCCTTTTTACAGGCGGCTGTACTGATCGGGCTGCTTTGCCTGAGTCTCGGTGCTCTCAGTAGAAATGCCACTGGCCCAGGTCAGGAGCAAGAGAGGTGATCTTTCTGGTGTTGGGACAGGTGGGGCAGCACTGGGGACGGGGCTTGCTCTCTAATACTGCCCTCCAAACTGGGAAATCTTCAGTCTGGGCAGGAGTCCGTGCGGGTCAGCATCCGCACGTGCTGCAGGGCAGGCTGCGGTGCCCCGTGCTGGACTGGGTGGGGTTGGGCAAAGCCTTTTCCCCCTGCAGTCATCCTGTGGTCTGTGGGAGGGAAACCTTCAGTCAGAGCTCCCCTTCCGTTCCATTACCTGCTGAAAAGACAGAGTGCTCTCTAAAGCTAGAAGGCATGTGTGTAAGGTGTTGTGGAACACGGGTGGCTCTTGGGCTGGGGGAAGAGGAGCCTTCACGCAGTACTGAGCGTCTCCGCGGCGTGAGGGCTGGTTCTGGAATAGTGCTGTGTTGGCATGTGCAGGATCAAGCGCTGTAGAGTGTGCTGGTGTTCTGCATGGCTAAAGTGAGGGAACAGCTAATTTCTCAAGGGTTTTTTGAGGTACTTTTATTTTTTTTGAGGTTGTGTGAGGTCTGGGGAAGGAGGTTGCCTTTATCAGTAGCACGTTGTCAAGTTGGAGTGTGTAACTGCCGAAATTCCCGGCTCTTGCTCTAGCTGCTCCGTGGCAGCAGTGGCCTCCTGGAGTGCTTTGCACCTGATGTGGTTCCCTGGCAAAGATGCCAGCACATAACCTGACACTTGGTATTTCTTAGATAACCAGAAAGCTGTGTTTCTGTTCAGAGCGGGTTCTTCCCCAACCAGCAGAAGGTGTTTGTTGTATCCAGCCCTTCTGGAGTTTTTCAGCATTTAACTGTCATATTACCAGGCTGTTCACTCTTCCATGCCCATCTCTCTGAGCAGCAGATAACCTACCAAAGTAGACGTAGACAGTAGGTGCTTCGTGGAACACCTCTGGAGTGTATATTCATCATTCAGGAATAAAGTGACTTTCAGAGGAAGTAAAGGCGATCATAAAGAAGATGGTCCTGAAGTCTAATTATATCAGTGACAACTGTGATCTGTAATTGAAGTTTTAGGAACCTTAGAATTCCTAATGAATGTGAGATTTTGTCCAGTTACCTGGTTCCATAACTGCTTTTCCAATTTTTTTTTAAATGAGTTTTTTTCTTCTTAGATTCTTGTTCCCCAAATACGGCACACAAACTCTCTCTCTCGAAAACAAGAAATAGTTAAGAAAACCAAAGACTGAAGGAATAGAGGTTGGCTTATGGCTTCTGCAAAGTCTGTTTGTGGTTTTCTAGGTTGCCTTGTGTCTTCTCAAAACACGCGATGCTGTCATGTCTAAACATAAGTGGACTGTTACTACTTTTAAGTAGGACTGTGGCAGAGAAGAACCCAATTATTTATTCCCTTCAGTTTAGACATAGGCTACTTAATTGCCTTCTGTTTTCTGCTTGAGAAATGCGTTGGTACATAGGGAATCCTAGCAGCATCCTCCAAGGATATAGAAATTCTCTTGAGGAACTTCAAAAGGATTCTCTAGAAACTTTCAGTCTTTGTTGAGACTGTCAGAGGCAGAGCCTGCTTGAGCCCAAGCACAGTATTCTACACAGGGACCACTGCCAGCCTCAGTGTTTTAGGAGCTGATTTTCATGGAGACTGGATGATTTCCCCTGGCATCCCAACCCCACGCTCTGCTAGGGTAGAGGACAGAGTTGCTGCTTCTGCGGTGTGACCGGGAGTTGGCGGGGACGGCTTGTCCGATGCTGGACGTGAGCTGTGGAACTGCACCTAGCATTCCTGGGTCAGAAGTCAGTAGTGGGCTCTCCCCGGCTCTGTAGACCACCTTGGTGCTCTCTGTAAGATAAAGTGGATGGAGTCTCAGGCAGTCATGCGAGCACCATTGAGCATTCAAATACTTATAAACACCAGAAATTTGTGGTGAAGCCAGTAACAGGAGTCACTGCAGATGGTGCAGTACTGTGTTATCAACACTTTCTCTCGCTGATAAGGTTGGAACCGCATTCAGTAAATCTGATCTCTTGCAATGAAGGGAGAACCTTTACGCTGCAAGCAAAACCAGGAAAAAAGACAAATATTGTCAACTTGTTTGCCAAGATACTTGGGCTAAAAGAACTGTCTGAAGTGAATTTGCCCAAAATATGTGTGTATTTACAGTACAGTGAGCACACAGATTGGCAGCAATGTGGAGTTTTTGGAACCCATAAAGACTTCAAGGCATTGCTTTGATTTTTGTTATTGCTGTTTTTGCTGGCTGCCTTATCCTCATGTCCCTTGAAGTGTTTTACAATGTTCTGCTCTCCAGAACTGATCAACTGCAGGCTCCTCTGTAGAGTGCTTGGCTTTGGGTTTCTTACAGCTCTACTTGCTAGTTTGTGTTTTTCTAGGCTAGCTGAGCTTTTCAGCATCGCTTCTTTCTCCTCCCAGAAGCAAGCACTTGAGTAGTGCGTATCTAGAGTGCATTCACGGAAAAATCATTGATTGCTGAGTTAATGCTAGGAAAGAGTTAGCAGAAAGTAAGAATGCCAGCCCCTGGGAAAGTGGGGGCAGCAAAGAGGGCAGGAGGCCATCATCTGTCTTCAGAGGAGCTAAAGGAATCCACAGGCTTCCACATAAATATTTAGATCTTCTAATCAGATCTTAGAGTGCACTGAGTGTTTCCTCTGGCATGTACCATGGGGCAGAAATCCAGAGGAGCTGTTTGTTCCTTTCTTTGCCTTTGGTTTTGTTTCCATATCCTACTTGTTAATGACAGTTTGGGCAATACATCTGGCATGCTTGTTCAGTGGAGCCAGCTACGAATTGAGCAGTGTGAAGCCTTCCCTGCTTTTGGCAAGAGTCTAAATGCAATTTCATAAAAAATTACTTCATCAGAGTCAGTCCGTCGGAGGTATTTCCAGTGGCAAGCCTTGCGGTTTTCCCCTCGCTGGCAAAGAAAATTGCAATTAATAATGAAATTCACCCGTCCCAGGGGATGGCATTCACCTTCCTCTATGCAGTCTTAGCCCTTTACTTATCCATTCAGGATTTTCTCATCTGACTAGATTCTGGTGGCAGTCTTACTTCCCGTTCGTGTGGTGGGCTCTGCTAAGCACGCTCCCAAAGGCTGTCCTGCCCGGGTCCTGGGCCGCTGCTCTGTGCGCCGGGCACCTCGCTGGGGCTCAGGGCCTTCCTTGTATGGCTGACCCGGGTGGAAATTCTGCTCAAAGTGTTCTCTCTTTGAGTGTCTGTCAGTTTTGGAGGCCACATCTCTCTGATCTCAGCTCAAGGGCTCAATGAATGCTCTTTATACCTGGATTCCTTCTCAAGTAGCTTTCTCAAAATAGTGCTTTCAAATCTTATCTTTGCCTTATGAATTTTAAATGTCCCCTGCTCTAGCTGGGACCTCTTCCGTACTGGCTGCAGAATATCCATCTTCTTTGGCAGTTGCAGTCCACATTGAGCGGCTTTGTTCTCGGGTTCTGAACACGAGCCGCTTAGTCAGTTTGCCCCTTTCACCAGGCCTGTAGTGTTTATTTCTGTTTCAGCGATGCTTTGCAGTCCTGCTGGAGAAGCTTTTGATCCACCGGCTTTCCGGTTGAATTTTCCAAGAGCTAGTTTATGTGTTTGGGGTGTGTGTACTGTGCAGTATTTCATGTTGGTAGCTTGGGTTTCTCCTTCCATGCTCGTGTTCCTTTGAAGTGCTTATTTTTTTATTCATCTTTTAACATCAAACTACCAGCAGACCTGTGGCACTCTAATCTCTTCAGATCGTGTAACGGAAAGAATGCTTCTCCCTCTGGCAGCTGCAGGCTCCCCTCAGACAGCAGCGTCTGCCTGGGCTGAAGGCATCGCTCTGTCGGGGAGCAGAATAACTGCGTGGCAGTGATGCGTGTGCCCTGCAGTATTCCCTCCCAGGATTTTTGAACGTCTGTATCTGGAGGTACCTAGTGAAGGAGGAAGTACTTGGGAAGGGCTGCCTGAAACCTATTCCGTGCCCTAGAGAACAAGTTCCTGCATGTGCAGCAAAACAAAGCAGAAATGTTTCTCTTGTGTATCGCAGCTGGATTCACGGGGGAATGTTCCAGCCTAGATATTTTTACCGTGGAATGCAAGATGCAGTAGCCCCAGTTTACCACTCCGCAGCCAAGATGCCCTGCTCTCAGAAACCACGCTCACCACTGTGGTGTCTGAGTAACTGCAGGTTGCCAGTGTGCAGTAAAAGTTTCAGTTACTCAGCTACATAGTTTCAGACTAAATGTGGCTTTAAGAGTAGCAGTCTCCTCTTCAGATTCAGAAATGCAAAGCATTCCTTTAAACTTGCACAACTGTAACTGAAGTACACTGATGAGGCTGTGTTAGCTCGGCGATTATTATTTCAGTTTTGTTAATCTGGGGAGCTGGTCATTTGAGTGATACTCCCTAAATGGGGAGGACAGTGAGCAGGACGTTGGCTTCTTCCACTGCTTGCCTCATCAGGGACTTTCTGATCCCTTCAGAAGAAAGCTGTCCTATGATTAAGGCCTTGGATGGGACTCTGGAGACTTAGATTCTTAGCTCTCGTTTATGCTACTGCCATCTTGTGTGACCTTGAGTAAGTTATTTAATCCCTTTAGGGGATGCTCATGCTTTCTTATGTTTGTATTTATATTGCATGTTGATGCTCATTACATACATCTCATTGTAAAATAGAACACCATTTACAATTGGATTTCTAGGTGCTGTTGCAATAAAAATAATAACAGTATCTTGTATGTATGCCTTGCACAGTGTGGTTTGAACGTTAGAATTCCATAGGTTACTAGCATCTATTTTCCCAGTCAGAATGACATTGTATGTTTGGCTGGAAATCAAAGGAACGAGGAAGAGAAATGCTGGATATTTCTGAGTATAGTAAGTAGCTGTCGAGTCATTCGTGTTGTAATTCTTCACCTGTAACTGAACAGCGTTTTGAATATTTGTTTCAAACAGACCATGATTCTTTTGGTCAATCTGACAGGCTCAGTGAGACCCTAATAGGTTTCTAACTCTGTGTTGATTCACAGATACTCTTAGAAGAATCCTGTGCAGTGAGGTTAAGAACAGCAGAGTAGTTCTTCTATAGGTGTTGATAGATGCAGTACAACAACTGCAAATGAGGAAATAGCAGCTGACTTGGCAATATAGTTTTCAGGTAAGGATCTGCTCAGTATTTGATCCTTAGTCTTAGAGAATACTAAAGGCTCCAACTTTGGGATTGTATGTTTTCCTGTACTGCAGCTACTAAAGCCTTCTCATCTTTATGCCAAGACATTCTTTGGCCAGTGGGATCATTCCACTGGCTTTTTTTTTCTCTTTCTTATTTTTTTTCCTAATGTGAAATCAGTGCTGATTTGAATACTTTTGTGTCACAAAAAAAAATCTCAGCATTATGTCCTGCCAGTGACTGGCTGGAGAATTCCTGGGGTGGTCAGTGAGGTGCAGCTTGCTGCCTTCTGTGCTGAACCCCCAGCAAGTGCTGAAATGGGGATGGCACCTGAGAATTCTGCACAAAGCAAGCTAGACAAAGGGTTGTGTGAATGAGCCAATAGACTATTTGAACTGAAGAAAAGGAACTTACTAGATGTAAATTTGGCAAGAGGGGACTCTGTGTTGGCTGACCCCTAGGAAAGGATAGGGATGTGGGGAAATGAGCCATGGGAAGGAGGTTGTGTTCTGTATACTTGTGAGCTGCTGTCTAGTTCCTTTAAGTTTCTTTCAATTAAAAGATTTTGAAATGAAACATTTGGACTGATGTTTTGCCAGCAGTGGGAAATGGTTGTGGACGTGGATCCTGAAACTTAGAACTATGGTTATTTGTCAACCTGTGAGTAAATAGGGTCGAGGTTTATATTGGGGCATATTCTGTCTGTGTTTGTGTGGTTGAGTGTGCCTGTCCAGCTCTTGATCTGTGTTTCTCACTCTTTTTCTCTTTGTGCCTCATGCAGGCCCTGCCATGAATTTTCTCTGACCCCTTGGGGCCTTTCCCACATGAAGCTTTGATGTGTGTGCCCAGAGCTTGATTGACAAGGAAGTTTCGGTGGCAGCAGCAGGGAAACGAAGAAAAAAGGGCAGGGCTTTGAACTAAAGGGCTTTGAGCTCTGAGATGCTGTGCTTACTTATCTCCTTCAGAATGTTAATTATTTACCAAGATAATTGGTCGGGAGGGGAAAAAAAGAGAGGGGAGGTTATTAAAAAATTCCAACACTAACACGCTACAAAAACCTCATTTTCCAACTTGCAGCTGGCATGAAAAGGATGTTGTGTGTAAAAGGGCTTGAGTGTATGTGCGTTGGGGGGGGGCTTTTTAAGGCACCCATTTCCTAAATAGAGGGAACCCTTCAGACGAATGCAGCGGAAACATCAAAGCTCTTGCAAGAGTTTTCTCTGGGGTTTCTAAACCGTGTCTGGTACTTTTTAATTAAAAAAGTTTATGGAGAGCTGTCTTTGTGACTGGAGCAGGCAACCTTAGGCCCTGTTGACTGAGGAATTAAATGTTAAAAGACCTAATAAATAATGATTTCTGCTAAAATGTCTGTTCAAGGATGTGAAGACGCCTGGCTGCTGAAACTTTGAGTAGACAGATGAATGGCTCCCGCTTCAGTCTAACGTGGCGTAGGCCCTACTGTAGGTGAAGGTCTCCTGTGGCCTTTGGATTCCTGTCCCAAGAAACTGCAATACCGCATACTTGGGAAGACAGGTGAAGCTCTGTCATTTTGCCCCCAGTCAGTGCAGCCTTGTTAGTCTCTGTATTAGCTGCTGATCCACAGACTCCTGCGTGAGGATCAGGGGTCCTTTGAGTGCACACAGTTGCTGTGCTGGGCCAGGTCCAAGGACCATCATTCCAGTATCCTGACTGTGCTGATGGTGGCAACAGAGGCTCAAGAACACTCGGGAGCAGGAAGCCTGCCCCGCACAGTTCCTAAGTATGCATTAATGATACGAAGAGGGGCAGTTACTTGATTGATTTATTTCTTTGTTTGTTGGATCGAGGTGAGAAGTGTAGAGTTGCTGCCTCTGACAGAACTTACCTCTTTTACACTATGATAATTTGGTTTCTTTCTGTCTCTTAGTATAAGACCTTCTGAAAGCTTAAAGTAATTGTTTCAGCTATTTTTTCCCTATGTAGTATTATACTGGTGTGTTAATTCTAGAAATAAGTATGATATTTTTCTTTCAGAATTCTTATTTGTACAGCTGGTTTCACTGTATCACATTCATCTTCTGCATGTCCCCTTCAAACCCTTTTAAAAATACGAGCCCATGCTTGCAGCAGTGTCTGTTTTTAACATGAAGCTCAATAATTCTGAAACTCTTACCCTGCAGTCCCTTGAGAACACTTGAGTGTACCACCTGAACACAGAGATGTAGCACTTTTTAATGTAGTGCATAGTTGCAGCAGCAGTTTCTCTGCTGCTTAAGCTTCTTTGAGGGCGTGGTGTCATACTAGAGAGTCCTAGAACTGCTTTGGTTGGAAGAGACCTCTAACATCATCGAATCCCCAGCACTGCCAGGGCACCACTAACCCATGGCCCTCAGCACCACATCTCCATGGCTTTGAAACCTCTCCAGGGATCCTGGAGACTCCACCCCTGCCCTGGGCAGCCCTTTCAGGGAAGAAATTGTTCCTCAGCTCCAACCTAAACCTTCCCTGGGGCCATGTGAGGCTAGTTCCTCTTGTCCTGTCCCTTGTTCTTTGGGAGCAGAGCCCAACCTGGCTTCAACCTCCTGTCAGGAGCTGTCAGAGCCAGAAGGTCTCCCCTCAGCCTCCTTCTCTCCAGGCTGAACAATCCCAGGTCCCTCAGCTGCTCCTCAGCACCCTTGTGCTCCAGCCCCTTCCCCAGCTCCGTTGCCCTTCTCTGGCCACGCTCCAGCCCCTCAATGTCCTGCTGGGAGTGAGGGGCCCAGCACTGACCCCAGGATTCAAGAGGTGGCCTCCCCAGTGCCCAGCCCAGGGGGATGGTCCCTGTCCTAGACCTGCTGGCCACACTATTTCTAATACAAGCCAGGATGCTGGTGGCCTTCTTGGCCACCTGTAACAGCTGCTGTTTCATTCTTCTTGTGTGATGGGTGTACACCTTGAAATGAGGGAAGCAGAAGTATGAAGCACTGTGGTAAAACTACAAACAGGTTAAATTAGGACCTAGACTTGCAGACTAGAATTTCAGACATATCAGACTGGATAAACTGCATCCTGGAAAGCTGGAGAACCTCGACAAATGCCAACTAGAGGCAGGCTATAAATGTAATAGAATAATCTAGAATAGATTTCTGAGGGCATAGCTGGAATTTCCATCTCTCACTGTCAGCCACTCGGGTCTTGGAAGATTCTTAATCATACTCACGTTATCTGCTCAGCAGTGGAGAATGTGTATGAAATTTAATGGCCTGAGGTACAAGGACAGAGGAAAACAAATGGCAGGGCATTGGTGCAGTGAGCACTTGCTGTACAGGTCTTGTCATCTGCATGTAGCAGAACAGATCATAGAATTTTGCTTCATGCTTTACTCTTGAGTGCTCTGTGCTCTACACCAGCTTTTCTGGAATATAGGTGGTTCAGTGACCTCAGCTTGAACTCTGTGATTTGTCTGTAGCTGTCTAACCTGTCTCTAATGGTCACAGTGAACCATGAAATCATCTACAATCAGCCATCTCTTCTCTTCCCCTTTTGCTGCAGGCTAAACTCTTTCCAAATGCTGTCATTCATTTTGGATCTGAGGAGTGCAGGGGTGAGTGAATTATTCCCTCGTCTTCAGCTGACTGTATAGCTCCTATAGCAGCCCCCGAAGAATGACATCCCTGCGTTCAGAGTTCTTCCAACACAAGATAATGCTCCAGAGTGCTGGTGAATGTTCCTGTTCCAAGTGGCTGACTCTTGTCAGCGCTAGCTTGGCTAGTTAGCCTGAGCACTAACGGAAACAGTACCTTTCTTAGGAGGTTTGTTAGGCTGTGGAGTAAACACTGGGGACAAGAATGATGGAAGAATGATTCTGTAGAAGGAAATTCCATTGTTCAGAATGGTAGCTAGACAAATGACTGTGAAATGCTTTTACAGACCTCCTATTGTAGTAGACTGTCTGGAGATGGGAGAACAGATCTGAGTGCTTGATGCGTTGACACCTCTGGTGTATGCTAAGAATTTCTCTTTCTCCTGGAGATTAAAGCATGCTCTGGCTTCATGGGAAAGTTTCTGAGATGCAGTGAGCACTGAAAGCAAATGTCAAGATCTTGAGGTCTGAATGATGGAATAGGGCACCTTGAGCTGTGAAAGAAATGGTCATAGTTTAAAAGTGTCCTGTGTTAGTTGGGGGAAGGTGAAGGAGGTTTACTGTAGTATACAGCAGGTATTTGCTGAGCTGAGAGCTGTGTGATTCTGTGGTGATTGATGTCTCTATGTTACCAAACAAGTGTGTTTGTGTTTCATTTTAAAACAGATAGTTACCTGAAATCAGACCTGCTGAGCTCTGCAGTTTCCCCTTCTGCAGCTGATTTATTAGTAGCCAGGTACGTTGGGACTGAACAGGGCTGCAAATGAGTATTGCAGGGATTGGAAGCATGAAATGAGCCCATCTTACTACAAAAAAAAAAGTGTTCTGAATACACAAAGACTTAATTTTGTCCTCAAACAGTCATGCTGTCATACTTGACTTCATAGCTTTGTGATTCCTTCTTTGCAAAGTGGGATTTCAGTGACTAAATCAAGTAAATCCTAGTGCTTTTATCATGGAAAAGAAGAGCCTCTTCAAGCTGACCTTCAAAGTTTAAAGGTGGTGGTAGTAGAAGGGGCTATTATGAAAAAATGAAGCTTAATTCTCCTTGCTTATTTTCCTCCTCAGATGTTTGTCCAAATCATTAGTTCCTTCTGCTTCATCATCATTAGAATCAACAGTTCCATCTGTATCTGAACCAGAAGTGGGAAGTGACAAAAAGACTGACGAGCAGCTAGAAGCAGCCAGGGTGCAGGAAAGTCTGCAGGTGTTGAGAAGGGCCCCTGGGAAAATACCCAAGTGGCTGAAGCTGCCAGGTATGGTGAAACCAGAGGAGAGCTCTTCTCGCTCCGACCCCCCCAGAGAGGCAGGCTCCTCTGTGCCAAATGTGTTGAATGTTGACAGTATTCTTGAAGATGTCAACACAGTACAGCTTGCGGGACACTTGGTTCAGCACTTGTCAATCACGAATCAGTTTGTGACTTAAACCTCAGCGTTCACTGGAGAAGCATCTGAAAGCAGGCTGCGGGCACTGTTGAGCATTCTTGAACATGTTCTGGGCTTAATGTGTTGAGTTCTTAACTATGCTCATGTAGTTGAAATACTAACAGTGATGATACTCTACAGTAGTGGTTTTCCATAGTTAAGATTGCGTCCAAATTTCCATTATGATTTTTTTTCTTGGTTTATCCTGATCAGAAATCTGCAGCCTTGGTTTTAGTCACAGAACCAATAGCTTATGTTTGATTTTGTATGAGAATTTATACAAAATGTGAAGTAACTAGAAGAAGGATTCTTGAGTTAAACAATTGGCAATACTCACTTTTTTGATGCAGTGGCAAAGATGAGGAGAGGAGGAAAAAGGAAAGGAAAAAATCAAAAAAAGGACATGCAATCAACTCCCTTAATGGCAATAAAACTAAATTATATGGAATTTCCTGGCTAATAATGCCAAATGCTAATGTCCTGAATGAGAATCTTAGCGTTTGATTCTGGAAGATACTGTGGGGCCATCAGCTCCAGTAAGCAGAGCAGAAGGTGCAGTGATTGCTGGAAGGCTGCCAGCAGTGGGTCCGTGTCTTTCCCTGCTGTGACTGGTCTGTTTTAGACTGGTACTGGGATACCGATGCAGGTCGTGTAGGAAACAGTATCTTTGTTTCCCATTTCCAGTATGCTTGAAGCATTCCACTTTTTTTCCCAAGTAAAGATTATTTGGATAAAGTATGAAGTAACACCTCACCTACCTGTGCAGGTTACCCATTAACAGCTGATGGGGAAGGTTAAGAACATGCCGTAAGATGCATGTTCATAACACGTAGGATTAAATTCCCCACTCTGAAAGGTATGATGTCTTCACCAGTCCATCTCCTTAAGCAGTGCTCCTACATGCTACCCAAGTGTTGCCTGAGTACAGCAGTGTATAGAACCTTCAGCAACGTGTAACTGAGACGTTACATGGGTTAGTGTTTTAATGCTCTTATGTTTATTTTTTAGGTGGGAAGAGATGAAAACATTCTGAGCTGCTGGATCAGTGAGCAGTCAGCTGTGCCCCTTTCCTGATGAACTTATTCAGAATATGTAAGAAATTGTTGGTGGCCCTGGAGAGTTATAAATAGAAAATTGTTACTTCAGATGCTAATTTCACTTTTTGGAGGAGCTGAAGGCCTGTTGGTGGTCTGTGTGATGATAGAAGCAAGGTTAGAGGCTAAATTTAAGGTTTCTTGCATGCAAATAATCCGAATAGAGAATTAAGGGGGAAATAATTCCTATATACTTTCTGTGAAGGACCTAATTTCTATCCATATTTTAAATTCAGATCTCACCAGTTCTACCTTCAGAGATAACTTGAGTCTAGCTGCCTGCATTCTAGGAGTGAGATACAATGCGATTCAGTTTTACCCATAGCTCAGTGCTGCCTAGAGCAAAATTCTTCTCTGCTTCTTGCTGGCTGGGGTTAGTGCTGCTGATAATTCTAGTCACGTTTGGCTGGAAAGTGAGCGAAGAGGAAGCACTTGGGTCGCTTAAACCAGTTCAAATGGGCTTTTCCTGTGAACCTCTTGGTCTGCTGCACTTGGGTTGTTCTTAGTAGCCAGAATCTCATCAAAAAAGAACACAGGTATGTGTTAATAGAATGTATGTGGCATTTGTTTCGGCCCCAAGCTCTGCGTTTTATTTTCACTACATATAATTAACATCAGTAATTACTGTTTACAGTGAGGAAAAATCCCACCCCGTAAAAGGGTCTCTTCCCGTGACCTTTCATCTGTGGAATTCTGTGGTCCATTCTGTGGTTGTTCTCTGCATTGCCGTTGGCGTACAGAGGGAAGCACTCGTCCATCTGCCTCCTGCAGATGCGGTACGGGGATGGATGTTGTTGGTTAGAACTCTGCTTGTACTGTAGGTGAACTCTCTAGTGCCACAGTAGCCAGGGTGCTGTGTTTTATTTGGAGTCTTCTCCATGGATCAGTGATTTCTATTGGACAGCTGGGGTTCCACGCTATGGTAATAACATGTTTTCCCTTTTCCCTGTATAGACAATTGTTCCCTGGGCTACACGTGCATCTGCACAATTTGTAGATGTAATAAAGCAGAGTGGCCATAGGAGGCCTTTTTGTTGGTCTCTGATAGTACATTTCTTCCCCCAGTACTTAGTTCCCCTGTCAGTTCACAGGAACCTGCTCCCTTTTCAATGGGCCTGTCATGCCTCATTCCCTTCCTCCCATTTTTTTTCAACAAAGCAAAACGGAGCTTTGTACCATCTGAATGAACTTCAAAGTGGCTAGAAAGGGCACCCAGGGTTCCTGGCACTTGTCATTGTCTCCCAGCCTGGCCAACATTTCCCTTCAGGTCTAATTACTTCCAAATGCTCCCAGATGCTTTGAAGAAACTCAGAGGGAGGGGGAGGCATAAAAGAAAGGTGGCAGAGGAAAAAGGAGATTCAAAGTGGAGGGAGCAGAATGCTGTAGAAAAAAAAAAGTTGATTGATTTCTAGTATGTCACCCAAACATAAACAGGGAATGTGTGCGGCCGCTGGCAGCAGGGAATGCAAGAGCAGGATGTACAGCTGCTGCTCTAAATCCTCGCTGTGGAAAGCAAGGCCTTCTGGCACTTGACGGGCTATAAAAGGTACTAGAGCAAAACAAAAGATATTACAATAATGTTTACATGTTATACTTTAGTGGATTAAGTGTGGGCTGAGCCTGCACTCGTAGGACTGTCTGCATCTTGGTTCAGGTGCTGTGTCAGACTTCCTCATTTCACAGGAGCCAGAGGGAGACTGTAGCTAGAGCTGCTGTGCTGAATGTGTGCAGGATCTATCAGGGGACAGCTAACAGCCATAGCTGATGGTGCTGCTCTAGTGTCTCTGGTTTGCAGGGTTGGAATAAACAGCAGCCGACTAGCTGGTAGGAGGCTGTAGTGTGCTTTCAGATCTAATAGTCTTATTTTTCTGAAGAGCACAGGCAGCATCAAGTAGTACTGATTGTTTTGGCTATTTTGATTCCACCTTCACTATCACCTGTAAGTACCTGACAGGGGAAAACAGAAGTCTTATTGCCCTTTCTCTGTGCAAAGAAGGGTTAGCTTTAGCTGCTGCGGTTAAAATACACTGCTTTACTACTCACACTCGCATCAGCAGTCCTCTTCAGTCAAGAACACTTGTGTACAGACCAGGTCAGGAAAGTAACTTGAGCCTTTTTAGGAGAGGCTTTGAGAGACCTTTGTGTCAGTAGGAGTCAGAATGGGGGAAGAAGTGAGGATAGGAAATCTGGAAAAGGCAAGAAAGTAGGAGCAAATTCTTTAAGAGGGACAAGATGCCCTAGAATTTAAAGCTGCCGGTTCTTCACTAAGATAGTTGCTACGAGGATTCTTACCCTGCCCCAGAGCAATACACACAGATACGTGATGAGCTGGATTTATTTCAATATCACTTCTGCTGTAGTAGCTGAACTCATCCATGGGGTTTTGGGGCATTCAAAGGTAGTATTACTCGCATTTGTTTTGCTGTCCCTTTTTTATTTTTTACCATATGGTTGTGAGGCTGAGGGCTGAACTAGGTCAGTTCCTTCATTGGTTTCGTTGTACAGCTGCACAAACAGTTGTTTTGGCAAAGAGGCTGTCGTGCAGAGGGATGGGGCACTGCTGAAGCTGGTACAGTAATCAGAAAGAGTGTGTATTAAATTGTGGTTTTAGTTGAAGTTTCCAAGTGGCTGGTGTCCTGAGTGATGACCTTGATAGCTCTTGGCTGAAAGAGTACAGTGGCCTACTGAGCCTCTGCCTGGGGGAAAAAAATGCTCTTAACTAATCATAAAGACTCCAGATAGCCAACAACAGTGCGCGGTCCTTAAGACGCGCTCACGTCAGCCGCTTTTCGTGCAGCCGGCTCTGAATTTCCCAACAAAGCCAGTTCAGTTGTGTGGGTCCTGCCTGCATGTGAAAGGTTTCCTATTTCACAGCTTCCCCCCGGCCCCCCCGCTGGCTGAGGGGCCAGGCTGTCCCATGATGTGGGATTTTCACACATGCTGTTTGTTATTCTGTCCTTTTTCCTTTCGTCCTACAGAGATTTAGAGAAGAGGGTGGGTGAGGGGGAATCTTTGCAAGTCTTTGAAGCAACTTGACTTTCGATGATTAATTGCAGCAAAAAGCCTACACAAGGGAGGGAGACTCAGTTTTAATTTATTGATGTTTCTTTGTGAGAACAAATTTATAGCAGAGGGGAAGCAGATTCTGAGGAGAATATCAAATGGTTAAAAGGTTCCAAGCATTCTTTGATGTCACGGCCCTGGAGAAATACTGGAAGGTACTGAAGGACAGACGGTGTTTATTTATAAAATAAAGATCAGTTACCTGCTTTTGGCAAGAGCCTGTGACTGAGCTCCTGTTAACAACCTATTCATTAGACAGGCTTGGAGCTGGACCTAAAGTTCCTGCCACAGCTGCCTACTGAGGTGATGAGAGCCTGAAGTTTGGATGACGTTTCCAGCCGTTAAATCTTTCCATGCATCTCTGTGAAGCAGCACCTGTTTCTCGCATCAGTGGAGAAAGCAACAGCGTCTCACTGTGCTGTGACTGTAGGCTCCTGCTACGGAGTAAGGCAGCGAGAGGGACCCAAGCCACACACTTTGCTGACCAGAACAAGTACGTGGCAGATGCTTTTCAAAAATACCATCTGACAGCATAGTTGCCTAGGGCTCTGTTGTGCTTGGTAAAGGAGAGAAGAGACAGAAGCAAAACATCAGAGAAAGAAAAAGCTGAGACTGTTCTTCCTCAAGCTTGACTTGGAGGATGACCCAGATGTTCACTGACAGATTGGGTTCTTCTGCTGGCAGGCTGCAGGTGCTTCAGGAGGCCTCTAGAAATCTAGAAGCTGTAAGGAGAGAACAGCAATCCAGTCAGCACACCTGCTGGGTCCCTGAAACATCTCCCACAGGGAAGAGGATTGGGCTGCTTCAGCCGCATCCTCACGCTGCTCAAGTGCAGCTTCCACCGTCCCCTACCAGCTGCGGCAGCACTTTTTCCACATGCTCAATGTTCACGTTCTCCAGGTCCTCTGCCTCGGCCTGCCGTGCCGCTCGTGCCGCTGCTTCTACAGTGCAAGCAGAAGGACAGGGCCGTTAGAGGGGTCTGGGCCGAGCGGTGCTGCGGGTGTCCCGACGGGGTGTCGGGGGCTGGAGGAAGACACGGTCCCGGGGAGCGAGGGCCCAGCTGCCGGGCGGAGGCCGTTCACCAGCCCCGCGGGGTCGCAGCGGCAGAGCGGAGCGAGCCGAAGGCCGGCTGGGTGCCCGGGGAGGAGCTGTGTGCGCGGGGGGCATCTCGGGCCGGTAACGCGGACCCTGGGCCCGGCACCGGGAGCAAGATCTGCGCGCTCACCTCGGACGAAGACCTTCAGCAGCTCCGCCATCAGCAGCTGCGCGTCGCCGTTAACTGCAAAGACAAAGCGCTTACGGAAAGTGGGGGCCGGCCCGGCCCGCCCGCCGCCGCCCTCGCCCCCGTTCTCGCCCCCGTACCTCGTGTCCTGCTGTCCCGGAAGTGGAGGCGGAGCAGCCGGTCCACGGTCTCCTGCGCGGAGAGGAGAGCGGTTGAGCGGAGCGGGGCGGGGGCAGCGCGGGCCCGAGCCCCCCGCCGGGTCCCGCCGCACCTTCCTGAAGCCGCCGGCGCGCCCGTCCCGCTCCTCCATGGCGCCGCGCGCCGCCGGTCCCCGCCTCCCGGAAGCGCGGTCCGCGCGGGCCGGGCAGGGTGCGGGCGGGGCCGCGGCGGCCATGGAGGAGTTCCGGCGGGCCTACGCGCGGCTGTGCGCGGCGCCGCAGGAGGCCGTGCTGCGGGGGCTGCGGGAGCGCGGGGCGGCGCCGGGCCGCGGCCGCCTGGACCTCTCGGCGCAGAGCCTCTCGCTGGAGACGTGCGGCGCCCTGGGCCGGCTGCTGCCCGGCGCGCCCTTCGCTGAGCTGGCGCTCGGCGACTGCGGCCTGAACGAGGAAGGTGAGCGCGGGGCCCGCGGCGGCCTCCCCGGGCGGCAGCCGGAGCGGGGACGCGTCCGGGCCCCGGGCCCGCGGAGGGGCTCGGCCGCAGCCTGCGAGCGAGCGGCTCCGGGCCGGAGGTGCCGCGGTGGCACTGGGGCCGTTGGGAGGAGGGGCTCGCGTTGCGGGCGGACGAAGTTGCCTGGGCCGCGGCCGGGCGCGGGGGTGGCAGCGCCGCTTGGAGCTGAGCTCCGTGGTTGTCCTGCAGAGTGTGACAGCTGCTGCTGGCCCCGGGTGGGTGGCCGGGCTGGTGGCGGCTGCTGCCACGGGAGGCTTCGGGTGATGATCAGCTTGATCTGATCACCAGGCTGTTAAATCCGGCGAGCGGGGATTCCGTGGGGTGTAGGGTGAGGCTCTGCTTGGTCCTTACAAACCTGCAAGCATCTTGTCTGGCCGTGGGCTATTTTCATAGCCGCATTGAGAAGGTACGTAGGGTGACATTCGGTTCCCTGACCAGGCACCTCTTTCCCTGAGAATGTATAAGAAATGTCCTGCCCTGAAAGTTCAAACTCATGCTTTGCAGTAGCGGTGGCTGTTTACTAAGACATGTGTTTTATCCCAGCTGTGCCACCTGGGCTGGTGGTTGGGAAGGATGCCTGCCCTTCCAGCTCAGGCAGAGGCTTACATCTATGAAATAACAAATAACCATCTTTCTTTTTTTTTTTTTTTTTTTTTTCCTCTACTTAGGTGTAAAACTTCTGTTGCATGGTCTTTGCTCCAACACCACAGTCAAATATTTAGATTTGAAGGTGAGTCTGAATAAAAATGAGACAAACAGGTGGGGAAGAAGATAGGTGTATGAGCTTAATCAGAGTTAGAAACAGACAGTCCCGGGGCAGGATTGCTCAGCAAGATGTGTACTACTCTAAAATTCTTAAGTGACTTGGTCCTTGTCTCCTTAACAGTATGTCGCAACTTTCCAGAGTTACTTTGCAGCTCGTCTTTGTGTTTATTCAGTTACTCTGTTTTGATAGGAATCTATTGTTGTATATCTTTTACCAGTTGCTGCTTGGTCAGGTGAGGTGTACGTCAGCTTTTCTTTGGGCTTCTCTATTAATCAGTGAGTTACTCGTTGTTTGACTTGTGCTTCTGTAGAGTTTATCCAGCTTGCCAGCACCTTTCGGGGGCTCGGAGTTAAGCATCCACTTTCAGACGTGGTGATCACTCTGCAGTGAGAGTGACTCTGTGGGTCTGCTTCTGGCGCAGAGCTGTTCCCTCCAATCTACAGTCCTCAGCTGCACCACACCTTCCTTTCTGTCCTGTGCTGGTGCTGGCCCTGGCCCTGGCCCAGCCCCTTTTGGTGAAATGTGTTGAAATGGTTCTGCTTAAATCAGCATTTCTCACCCCGTTGTGGGCCGTGCTGATCCTGTGCTATCCTGTGATTTTCATGAGCTCTCAGTCCCGCTGCCTAACAAAACTAGTGGGATGTGTGTCCACCCTTCCTCCCGGGGCCTTAAATTTTCTGGAAAGCTGACTGATACATGAAACAAATGTTACTCAGACCATCTTTGACAGGGTGAAATCGATACTACAGCGGGGGTGCACCTGGTGGTGTTTGATGAAATGGCTGGACTGCGACAGGGTGTAGCTTACTGATCACCTGGGGCTTTTGTTTCAGGGAAATAACCTGCGAATCGTGGGAGCTGAAGCTTTGGGAAAACTTCTTAGTCAGAACAAATCCATCAGGAGGTAAAAAATTGTATCTACCCCTCTTTCTTTTATTCCTGCCAGATGGAGCAGAACATTAGAAAAGGTCTGAGGGTGTTGTTCATTGGGACAGGAGGAATGTCGAGTGGTGCAGTTTCTTGTGAGGGATGGGACAAGTGAAGGAGTGAGAACTGGAGGTGCCCTTTTGGAGGATGCAAGGCCATAGCAGCATCCTGCTCTCTGGAACTCAGTCTATTCGTGGAGCTGGGTGTTCAAATGGGTACCATGATCCAGCTGCTGTTCAAGCTCTTGTAGCTGTCTGTTTTGTCCACAAACTTCAATCTTGTTTGATTTTCCTCTAGCCTAATCTTGGAATGGAACAACCTTGGCATGTGGGAGGAGAGCTTCTCCTTTTTTTGCCGAGGACTAGGAGCAAACAAGTTTCTCCAGCGGCTAGATCTGCGCAATAACCAGATCAACCATCAAGGGGCCGGGGAGCTGGCTGCGGCACTGAAACAGAACGCCAGCCTTCAGGAGCTGGGTAAGAGTGACTAGTTCTTTGCCTACCTACACACACAGGTATATTTTCAGTTTTGTTGCAGCCAACCCTGATCTCTGCCCTGACTCCAGCTGGTCAGTGTTGTTCCCAGTTCATATCGGTCCGGAGTGCTTTGCAGGTTTTGTGCAGGGAGGAGAGGTCACAGCCCCATGGCTTTTGGAGGGTGGGAGCTGTAATTGAAATCTCTGGAACCAAACCTGTGGATGAAGATTGTGTGCTTGGAGCTGAACAGTTCTTAGTGGAGGAAGGAACGGGTTCATTCCCTTTCCTGGCTGCTGTTGGCATGATTCGTGCCAGACTCTTGAGACTTACTTTGTCCTTAGTAAAGACTTTCTCATCTGCAAGGTGTGGAAGGAAGGCTCATGAGATGACAGTGAGATGGGCAGACTTGTGTACCTTTTGAACTGTAAGGGCTTCCCACACTTCACCGCACTTAGGATGCATCTTTGCCTTTCCTGGTTTGCCTGTTGTTTTCACTCCCTCTCATTTGTCTTGAAAAGGAAGACAGTGTTCATCTGTGTTTGTGCTGAGACGGTCTAGAATTAGTTAGCCACACTTGTAGGAGTGTGACTTCTCTTGAGCCCTGTGTTTTTCAGCAGATGTGTTGACTGTGGGGGTGAAAGTTTGCTTTCTGTATAGATTTGCGTTGGAATAACATTGGGCTTCTGGGTGGCCGAGCTTTGCTGAATAGTCTGCACAGCAACAAGACCCTGAAGAGGCTGGAGCTAGCTGGGAACAACATTCCGAGTGACATCCTGAAAGCTGTGGGTAAGCATTACTTGTTGCACAGGAAAAACTCAGTAACTCCTTTCCTATGTCAGGGCACTTGCTACTGCAGGAGAGAGATCTCCCTTCCCCACCTCCCTTTCTCAACAGCGTTTACACAGTGCCCTACATCACTTTCTCTTGTCCTTTTTAGGAGGGCTGGTCAGGTTGGAGGTGTCACTTCTACCAGGAAGAGGGGAAAAAAAAAATTTGTATTGACTTAGAGATTACTGGGCCATGTGAACATTGGAGAACTTGGGGCTCTAGTTTGTCTCTGAGTAACCGAGTTTGGATATGGCTAATGCAGCGTGTCCTGTGCTGTCATCCTGCCCACGGTGGAGCTGAATGACTCTCCTGTGCCTGTGGTGTTGATTACCCCATATACACTGCTCTCCTCGTGTCTGCCCTGCCTTGTGTCTGCAAGGTGGGAGCACTGTCTTTACGTGGGCCAGCCTAAGAAGGGCTACTACTCTGGTGCTTGTGATAGCCACCTGTCATCCTGAGTGCTGCCTCTTCCAGCGGTGCTTGCTGTTCTCTTGCTTTAGAAACATGTACATGCTCTCCTGCTTTCTCTGCATCAGAACAAGCCATGGATCACAACCAAGACCGTCAGACTATCCTGAGTGAGAACCAGAACCGGGCGTACATACTCAGCAGGGAGGTTTTGAGTCTGAAGGATGAGAAGACCAAGCAGGTCAGCAGTCTTATGTGTTGGCAGTCCAAATGGGGCAGCTGGATCCTATGCTTTCCCTTGGTGTCCCCATGAAACACTCAGTGACAGGATTAGTGTGCACCTGCAATTGCATATGCATCTTCATGGGCAGGCACACGGCACCATTTAGTAAATTGGGTCCTCCTTTCGGGCTAGGTTGCCCAGGAATCAAATTCATGACAGTATGGTTGTGGGCATGGGCACATGCTCTGCTGAACATACTCACTGTGGATTCTGGAGGAGTTTTGGGGACCTTTTTTCACCCATATTCATGCTTTCAGTTCTTCTTTTGCAACAAGAAATAAGGTCTGTTTTCCTTCTGACACTGAATGGTGCAGAGTCCCTGTGGTTGATGATCTCAGTCAGACGTGCTGCTGAACCTGTCAAACCTCCACTTTGCTTGCTTTTGAGAGGGTGGTTTGATTTTTCTTCAGCTGTCACTAGGAAGAGAAAGATGAGAAATGTAACTGCTTTAAGATGATGCAGTTCATTTTGTCACTGATGTTTGCCTTGTTCACAGTTCTTGGATTTGATGGACACTATAGACAAGCAGAGAGAAGAAATAGCCAGGAGTGGCAGGTGAGTTGAATTTCTGAGCTTTCTGCCCTTTGATAGCAGAATTGGGCCCCCTCCTTCTTCTGGCAGAAATAACACACCTTTATTTTTTTTGTCTTTTCCCCCACAAATGCAGGATGTCTGCAGCACGAGTTAGCCAGCTGCAGGAAGCATTGGATGAGCAGCACTCTATTATGAATTCACTGAAAGCCAAGTATGGAGGAGGAAAACCTTGTCCTTCCTGCTGTTCTGTGTTGCACAGGCAGTGCTGAGCAGAGCTGTTAAGAAGGGAGATAATCTTGTAGAGTGGCTGGCTTACTATTTTGCTTAGTTCTGCAGTGATAGCCAGAAATTATGGTCAGATCAGGCCTTTGGGTTTGCCACGCGAGATATTTAGCCTGCTTTTAAGTAAAATTACAGTGCATTGATGTAAGAGCAAGTGAATTACAGAGGGAGAAAAGGAGAGGGGGGAAGGATTGTGGGGATGAGATGGGGGCATGTTCCTTGCACAGTTTACCACCTGTCAAGGGTCTGTACCTGCTTCCCCTGGCCGTTGGCAGTCTCCTCTGAGAACCACTGCAGATGTGCAGGGCCCAGACCAGCAAGATTGTACGCTTAGGAATAGTGAGGTGGAGCTGCCCAAAGCGGCGTTAGATTGCGTAGAGCCACGTGCACATGGCAGTGGTTAGACTTCAAACACTGCTAAGTCTGGCTCATTCATTTCTGTCAGGTACAGATAGTTTTGTTACACTGTGCCTCAGTGTGAACGTGCCCCTCATGTACAGAGTAAGCAAATAGCTTCTGCTACTTGTGTTTAAAATTCTATCCCTGAGTTTAAACAACCCTGCAGAGGTATAAAGTAGCCAGCTTTCCTCTCCTGTGAGAGGGGGCAAATCCTGGAGGGGTCCAGGCAGGGAAAATGCAATGGGGCACCAGAATGCCAGGTTCTGAGAAGTCCCAGGTCACTCACTGTTTGCAGAGGCTGTTGGGCACAGAGATAATGTGGTGTCCTCTTCCCAGGGGCAAAAGATGCCTCATGTAGGTAGCCCGATTTCATCCACTGCCAAATATGTATTACTGTCTTGTACCATGTGGAGCAGAGAGCTTTCTGGAAGTGCCTCCCTTAGGAAGGACTCTGGAAAGTATTTCTCTGTATAGGCTGCAGATGACTGAAGCTGCCCTGGCTCTGTCTGAGCAGAAGGTGCACAATTTGGGAGAGCTACTGAAAGCCACAAAGCAGGAACAAACCAGCATGGCTGAGCGCCACTTTATGGAGCTCCAGCAGCAAAAGCAGGTGAGCTGGAAAAGCCCTAGTTAGGGCTGAGAGCAGGGATCCAGGTCATGCCTGGTTTGTGTAGATTTGGGGGATGATGGATGGGACAGGCAAATGTGATTTTTGGTGGGTTAACCACAGCTGCCATGACAAAATTCTTGTGTAAACTATATAGGTGACTAGTAGGTGTGGAGAGGAGCACGATGTTTGTGGGATAGGTTAGATTTAGTTGGGTGCGGCAGTGGTTGGAGTAAATTGACAGTGCAAGAAGTAAGGTGAGTACAGGTTCTGAATTTTGATTCCATTTGCAGGAAGGTGATGATCGGGAAGGCAAGCTTTTGCGTGACTTGTCTGCTGCCAGTGAGAAAAATCTGCTTCTAAGAAACCAGGTAGGAAAGCAAGTCCAAGGCTGAAAAATGGGACGTGGACATTTTTCACTTCCGCTCTGTATATATGTCCTCTACTTTGATCTGTATTTGTTCTGTATAGCCAATTCTTTCTGCTAATAGGAAAAGACAATCCTTTGTCTTTACTCGTAGGTGGATGAGTTGGAGAAGAAGTGCAAAGTTCAGCAGGATCAGCTATTCCAGGTCAAACAAGACTTGACCAACACAACAGCAGAGCTGAAGCTGCGGGCTGTGCAGGCTGAGGGTGAGTGGAGAAGCACAAACAATTTATGGACACCTATGGGTTGGGATTACTGTCCAGGAGTCAGTGGTGCAAGGCAGACAAGGAGAAAGAGTGGAAGAGTTTGTGATAGAGTATAAATGCAGGCCGTAGTTGTGATATGCCTGCTTTTAATCTGCAGAACGCCTGGAAATGGAGAAGAGAAGATTTAAACAAAGCCTTGAAGACATGGAATCCCTTCGGGTAAAAGAGGTAAGAATGGGGTTTTTGCAGCATTCTGAGGTTAGTCTTTCTTTGGTCCTGACATACAAGTGCCACCGGAGGTCAATGTTCACTAGTCAGATGCTCTTAAGCAGTTTAAAAATGAGTAGACTCAGACTTGCTGTGGGAACAATAGGCCATTTCTACAAGCAAAGCTATCGCAAGACATTCTACCAGATAGGAAGATTTTGTAGCTTGCAGGAGTGTGGGCCAGAGTGGTATGTGACTCTAGAAAAGAGGCTTGGAGGCTCGCCCCTGTCAGTCTTGCCATGCGTAGAGGCCATTATGAATAAGTGCTCTTGTCATGCTCACTGAAATAAAGGTGCATTAATGGAGGAAGTTCAGACATACGTGGTTCATGCAACCAATCCTTTCCCAGGGCTCCACTTGCTAGTTCCTTCTCTGTTATGTTTCAGAGGGATTCAGTATGAGCGTGGACAGAACGAGAGGCTGTGACAGCTCTCTTTGGAGTGTTTGTTGAGATGTGAAATCGATCAAAAATAAAATTATACCAATAGATTTCTCTAGAGATTTTGAAATCTTCTAAGAAAAGATACAGGTTAGGAAGACTTTAACCACATCAAAACTAGACAATTAATTGGGTGTTTCACACCACTTGAAGGTAAGAGCTTGGACTCTGTATCTTTTAGCTTGGCCTTGAAGGGATTTTTGTCTAAAGTTCCCAGTTTCTAGAGGACAGATTCTATCTATATTACCATTTCCTGATGATGCTCTGAGGGAGGTAAGGGTTTTTTTTTTGGTGGTAGGTGGGTCAGTGGGAGGATGCTCCTCCTTATGCCCTATGGCCATGCTGCTGTGCCTGGAGATAGGAGTGGTTTTCTAGCTATTGCTTAGCTGGTGTCTGCTGCTTTGCAGGTGGATCATATGACACAGCACATTGAGGCCAGTGAACGTTCTATGCAGGACAGGATCCAGAGGCTGGAGGCCATCAGGATAACTCTGGAGGAGGTGAGAATGGATGCTCCAGGCGCATCGGAATGCTTCAGTAGTGGTGGCAGGAGAAGGCTGCCAAGGGACCTTTGTGAAGTCTTCCATTGCTGACCTATGTAAAGATTGTCATGGGCTGTAGGGAGGAACAGAAAACAGCAGTTTATCAGCTAAAATTATTTTTACTGCTTTGGACTAAGGAAGGAGAAGGTCCCAAGGAGAAACCTGTAGATTCTGATTGGACAAAAATAAAGATTCTATTGAATATGGTTGGGTTCTTGCCAGGATTTGACTTCACAGGTTTCCCATGTGGTCCCAAGTAGTGTAGCATGTTTCTCCTTATCTGTTCCCCCAGCTAGATCCAGCACTGCCCTCTCCTAGTCCCCTGTCTTTGGAAAGCATCATCCATTACTTTCCTTCATATAACTGAAATTCTCATTGAATTTAGATGGCAGTCTTGGGGTGAGAAAAGGTGTGTCATCTGGGTTTGTTTTCCCTGCCCCTGAGTGAGAGAGGCAGTTGTGTCATGTTGTAGCCTGCGACTGGAAGCTGCTGATGTTTTCTGGTCAGTGTTGCAGTGATGCAGGTTCTCCATCTGGAATGATCTTTCATGTTTCTGTGGCAGGAGCTGAGCCAAGTCAAAGCAGCTGCACTCGCTGAGCGAGGCCAGGCAGAGGAGGAGTTAATAAAAGTCCGGAATCAGGCACGGCTGGAGTTGGTAAGGACAAGACCTGTCTGTGGGCCCCGCCTCTGTTGGGGGGGGAGTGGATTTGACTGTTTAGCCTAAGTTCTTTTGGGGGAACTGCTGAGTAAATCCCACTCTGGGTTGAACTGGCCTGTAAATAGCATGATTTTTGAGGAAGGGGACCTGAGAAGTCTACTTTGAGTTATCTCCAGAATGTAACCACTATCTCTACCTGCTCTGTGCTTTCCAGTAGTAACAGATTTGATGTAGATATTGTCATAGCAGATTTCATTTAAGTTGCCAACTTTTGAAGTTAATGGTCAGATGTCAATCCTGCTGTTTAACAGCAGCTTTCATGGGCTGCTCCTGTTTCTCTAGACTCAGAGGAATTTCCAGAGGTGGCTGCTGCTGCTGGATAAAACAGGTCATTGTAGAATTGAACTTTGTCAAAATGTCCGTGAAGTCATCACACTGTGAAAGAGAACAAGGGATGTGGAAAATACACCCAAACTATTAGAATGTTTACTTATATGTAACGTCACAAAAGAAAATGCTGTACTGAGCTACAAACGTACAAAAGCTGCCATGTGTGTCTGTGGTGGGACACAGCAGTTGCTCAGCTGCAGACAGCGGTGTTTCAAAGACACCTGGGATATGGAGGAAGTGAAGATAGAGCGTAAGTTGTAAACAAAGTCAGTGGCATTGGTGGTGCTGCTACCGAGGGCATGCCTCTGTTTCTCACCTGGTGAGCTGGGTGTTGCAGCATCTCCATCAGAATGTTTTCCCTGGCAACGGAAAGCAGCTTAGATTCACTCCTGAATGCAAGGGGGAAGTGCTGTATTTATTATGGCCAAGTCCTGTGCTTGTTGACTCAGCCACGGGGTCACTGTGTTGGGAAGAAAAAGGGGAGAATCCATTCACAGGAGTAGAATAGGACTGATGTATTTTCCTTCCCCTTCATGCCTTACAGCAGCAACAACTAGAACACCTAGAAGAGAAGCTGCGGCTGATGACTGAGTCAAGGGATGAAGCTCAGAACTGCTGCCTTAAGCAAAAACAAATGGTTGCTGAGGCCCAAGCCAAAGCCAGCCAGCTGAACCTGCATGCTGATGGACTCAGAAGGCGGCTAGAGGAACTTCAGCAGGTGATTTGGACTGAAGTAGGTCACCACAGGGGCAGAACAAGTTGCTGAAGTTATTTGGTTATTCATGGGATTTGTCTTTGTGTGTCAGGACCTGAACAGTAAGGAAGAGGAGAAAGTGGTGGAAGTGAATAAAGTGAAAGTGGAATTACAGGAGCAGATTGGACGCCTACAGGCTGAACGCACAGCACAGGATGGGCTGAAAGAGAAGATTGCAGCCCTGGAGAGGCAGCTGAAAGGTGATGGATCCTTTCCTGCTAAACAGGAACAACTTCTCAGATGGTAATGCTGGTACCCTACAGTGGGCCAGGAACAGAGCTACACTTACAGGTAGCAGCAGTGGCGCTTCCTGCCTGTGTGTACAGCCCTGAGTTGTACCTTCTGTCCTGATATATCTGCAGGGATTCTTGACCTCATTTTAGAGGCAACAAGGCTCAGCTAACTACCCAAAGCTGCACAGCAAGCAAAACGTTGGGATTTCCTGCACAGTGAAGCGTTAACATCTTGTCTGTGCAAAACCTCTCATATTGTCTCACGTAGCTCTTGCGTGCCTGTCTGTTGATCATCCTGCTTCTGTTGCCTTTGGCTGTGCCTGTAACATGATGTTCTTCTTTATTCTAGGGACACTCTGTTTTTCTTTACTAATGTTGCTCTTCTTTCACAGCCCTATCAAATAATCATCGTGAGGCGCTGCTGGATAAAGAAGGTGAAATCTCTATGCTGCTGGAAAAACTGAGAATGAAAGAGGCTGATATCTCCAGAATGAGGGAGGAAGAGGCCCAACGAGCAAGTTTCTTGCAGAATGCCGTCATGGCATATGTGCAGGGCTCCCCATTGGGAACCCTCAGTTCTAGGAAGTGAGGCTGTGGCTCAAAGAATCCAGATGCCTGCTGTCAGGAAGAGGGTGAGCAACTCAGGTACAGCCCCTTCTTTCTAAGTGGGACAGTTTTGTCAGAGTGGGGGTAACACAAAGGCTTGTAAACACAGAAAATTGCTCTTGCTCTTCAGAAACCTTGCTCCTGACCACATAAAGGAGAGGAGAAAACAACTATCCAGGGCTGGGATAGAGGCTCATGTGTCTGCATTCATGATGCTGAGCCTTTCCCCTGCACTGCTACAGCATTTGAAGTAGTTCCTGTGTCTTTTTACTGAGCACCAGTCTGTCAGGGCACCCTGCTGTGACCACAGGGCTGGTTCGGTGTTCCCTGGCCAGTGGTCCTGCTGAGGTATTTGTTTGGATGTTGGGGCTGTTCAGAGTGCAGTCTGATAAATGACAAGCAGCAGTGTTTACAGTTCCCTGTAGGTGGGAGCCGTTTCCTTTACTCATCGGGTGCCAAAGCTGCTGAAAACACCAGATCTTGCCCACTTGTGCTTTTAAACGCGGTGCCTACAGATGGAAGCAGCAGCTGACAGGGCTCACTTCAGCTCTTTACCCTGTTCCTTCTCTGTGGCTCTGGCTGTAGCGATGGCCAGTGGGTGTGTGTTCATTACACACAGAAACAGCTGTGCAGAGGGGGCTGCTGTGCAGTCACCGTCTGTATCCTCGTTGGACAGCTGGGCTTTGTCCACAGTTCAAGCCTCTACAACACTGAATGGCATGGGAGGGGTGGGGTGAACTGTCAGGGGTCAGCGTCTGTGCTTTCTCACTGTGAACTGCAGCCCTTGGCTGGAGTTCTTGTGGTCAGAATGCAACAGGATTTCATTCCACTGTGATAAATGGCAACAGTGTCCCACTGGCTTCTCAGGATCCTGGAGCTGAGTGCTGTTTTCTGGGCCTTACCCTGGCCAGGAGTGATGCTTCTGACTTGACCCTGGGAATTGCTTCTCGGAGCACGAAGGGGAGAAAGGTGCTTCACTTCTCTGGACATACAAGTCCGCATGTGGCGTGGAGGAAAGGAAGGGATGTGAGGGTCTGGGTCAGAGGAAGTGGAGCCCTCTGTCAGGGCAGCAGTAGGAGAGCCTCCCTCTAGGTTTTCCAGTGAGTCTGCAGTGGGAGAAATGAACTTGCAGTACATATTTTAAGAGGCAACTGGAAAAAGAAACTTCCTTTGTGGACTGGTTGGTTTGTGTTTGTGATTTTTCATAATGGATTTTGCTCTGCTTTTTTAATAAAGAGCTTTTGCATTTTGCTGTTAACATCGGATGGTGATGAGCTCAATGTTTGGCTGGTGTGGAGGGAGTGGCCGGCTGCTGTGCTGCTCTCTTGAAGATCCTGCTAGTCTGTCCTGGACCTAAAAAAAGGTTGTTATAGGTGGATAAGCAGAGCGTGTCTACAGATTTTGGTTCTGAACTGAGGTGAAATCAAAGGAGCTGGGAACCTAAGCCCCACTCCCAAGGAGAGGAGTCAATGTTGACAGCTAGATTGCTGGTGGATGTGGGACAGCTCTGTAGCAGCAGGTAAGGGAATAGCAAAGCCTGTTGTTTTGAGACAGTACCAGTACATCTGTTATCTCTGTTCTTGGCAGAGCACAGGGAGAGGCAGAGGAATCCTAACGCCATCTTTACGCAGGATTTCCTCTGCTGCATCTTTGTTCCTCAGCAGCGCTGGACAGCTACAACGCGACTGGGTTTTATAGCTTCATCTCTGAGCAGGTGGCCGCGGGAACCGGCCTCTGCGGGTGTCTGCGCAGCACCCGCCGAGCTGTTCCGCGGGGCAGCGCGCAAGTAGCTTGCCCCTCAAGGCCGTTCTGCTCCGCCCGCCGCGGGGCAGCGGGAGCCGCCCGATGGGTGCCCGGCGAGCGGCGGGACGGGGCTCGGGCCGCCCCCGGGGCAGCGGAGGCCGCGGCCCGGCCGGCGGGAGGGGAGAGGGGCGGGGCCTGCGCGCCCCGCCCCCGCCGC
>JANVCC010000127.1:167746-184414 GCA_025345505.1 Todiramphus chloris collaris | reverse complement strand
GGCCGGGCCCCTCACCGGCCGGGCCCCTCACCGGCCGGGCCGCCGCGGCGCTGGATTGAGACGCGGAGCCGGCGGGCCTGGGCCCCGGGGCGCCGAGTCGAGGCCAAGCGGCCGCCGCCGTCTCCCGGCGGGAGATCCGGGCCTTGCTGCAGCGCGGCCGGCACGGTCCTGCTCCCTCGTTAGTTCCTGAACTTGGGTCTTGGTCTCTTAATACCCATCGGTTTCACGTCTAGAGGTCTGCTGCCTGCAAAACAAACACCTGTTTTCCTGGGCTTTAAGTCTGTCTCCTCTTTATTTCGCTATTCTCCATCATGCGAGTGTGATTCATCACAAAGTCCTCCCTAAAAATCGTGATGCTCACAGGTTTCTCTCGCGTCTCCTTTTGTTGTTTGTGCTCCAAGGTGAAATAAGTTTCTGATTTCACCATGTGCCTCTTGCCATGCTGCTCCTCCCTTCCTTAGGCTTTTCCTATATGCCTTCTTCTGAGAACACATCTGTATGCAAGATGCAGGCATGCAGTAGATTTATGGCGCTTTGTAACTTTTCTTGGCTTGTCCTGCATATTTTTCCTCACTGTTCACATTTGCTTTTCTGATCGCCACAGCAAGCTCAGAATTGAGATGTGGAGAAATAGATGTGAACTGGTCTTAGGCAGTGATTGGTCTTTTCCACCTTCCTATGCGTGCCACCCTCTCTTGGAGCGAGGCCTTCCAGCCCGTGGGGCGAAAAAGGGGAGGAAGGAGAAAGAGCCACCCACCAAAACAGCACAGCCTTGTTGTGGAGGGGAGGGCAACAACTGAGAGCCCAACGTGTTGGAAATGGACTTCAGCTGAAGGTTTGCAGTCTGGTGATTTGCTTTAAGACTAAAATGACAGTGCAGAGACTAAATGAACTCGGATACTACAACACTTTAATCATAGATAAATGTGTTTTTTGTGAATTTGTGTGACTTCCCTGTTTGGTGGGAGAGAGGTCATGGTTCAGGAGGAAAGTCGGGCCAGTCATTGTAGTGGTTCCTTACACAACCTCCCTGTTCTCCAAGAGAGGGGACCCAGTCCAGGGAAGAGCTGTGCGCATTACTGTAGCGGTTCTGACTGCTTTGTGTCATCCTGGTGCAGGACTGTGGGGTCCCCTGGGGTCTCTCTCTTACTCCTTAAGTCTTTCCTTCTGTTGCTGCAATTACAGAATGGGTAGAGTGGCCTTTTCCCCGTTCTATTAATTGACATTGAACTCTGAAATGTGAGGAGCTCAGATAATTCTGTGTTGTACATTTTTTCACCTCATTGTGGACCTGTTTTGCTCGATTACTATGGAAGTGTTAAGCCCAGTACAGAACCCTAATTTATTCCCTCTCTTTTGGTTCCTGGAACAACTGTATTTTGTCTGGTGTTTTGCTGGTGCTGAATGGGTGAGAAAGAGGAATGGGAGAAAGCAGGGTCAGGTAAGTGGTCCGGCAAGGTGCACATTGTAAGTTCAGGCTCGGTCCCTGACAGCTGGAGAATTTCAACCAACTACAGGTTTGGTTTTTTCACATGATAACTTTTTACCTAACCTGTTTTTTAGGTGGGGAAAAGGCGAGTTTTAGAGTCCTTCCTGCTCTACCCTTCTTTACGCTTGTCACTCTTATCCTCTGCAGAGCTGTAGGGAAGACCTGCTTGCTGATCAGTTACACCACGAATGCCTTTCCTGGAGAATACATCCCCACTGTGTGAGTAACAGCTTTTGCTTCAGTAGCTGCTTCGCACTGTATGCACGTGTCTGTGAAAGCTGGTGGTTTCAGTGAGGAGAAGGTTGTCCCACATCAGACTATGAACTTGGCACACAAGGAGGGTGCTGGTGGCGTGCCTTTTTTACGTGGGGAGCACAGACTGTCCCCACTGGAACTGTGTTGAGTGTCCTCTCCTGATTCACTGCTCCTTTGTTTCTTGTGTAAAGAGATCTATGGGTCACAAGAAGATTGCCACTGATGGGAACTCTTCCTTGGCAGGTTTGATAACTATTCTGCCAATGTCATGGTAGATGGAAAGCCCGTGAACCTTGGCCTCTGGGATACAGCAGGGCAAGAGGATTATGACCGACTGCGGCCTCTTTCCTACCCACAAACGGTGAGTGCTGGGCTTGGACTGACTTGCAGCTGCTTCCTCTTGAGGGAAGGTCTCAAGGACAGCCAGGCTTCTTTCCTGTAGCTGTAACCATAATCCTTGTTGTTTAAGAATTTCTCCCAAGAGATTGTCCTGTTCTAGTCCCTGCTTTGTAAGGATGTTTGAAGAGCTGTGCGTGCAGAAGGATGCTCCAGCGAAGCAGTGGCGTGGGGCTGCCATGCAGCTGAGCCACGCTCTCTGTTCCTGTTCTCCCCGACGGCACAGCTCGCTGCTGGGCTGCACCAGCCGCGTTTCCCTGGCTGTAGCTGTTCCTACGGGCCCCGCCTACCAGGGGGAAGCCCGTAGCACTGTTCAGGTGTTTGTGGCTGCAGGCTCTTGACATGCAGAGCCCTGGATTGTAAAAGAAGTCATATGCTCAAATTCTATTCCTTCCCTCTCTGAATCAGTTTAGCAGTGTCAGTGGGGAAGAACTTCTTATGGCCGTAGTCCTTGGTCCTGGGAGGAGGTTGTCCTCCGTAAGGCTCCCTCTCCACCCTTCCTCCGCTACGTCCAGCTGTTCCTACACAGCTGATCTTCTTGTTTCCACACAGGATGTTTTCTTGATCTGCTTCTCCCTTGTGAGTCCAGCCTCCTTTGAGAATGTCAGAGCCAAGGTAAGGTATTCTCCTTCGGTGAAGTCCCCAGCCCCACCCAGCACACCTACAAGCCACAGATTTGTAGCAGTCATGTTCTGATGAGGGAAGGTCACAGTCTGCAGGGTTTAAGAGGGGCCTACTTTTTATTTATGACTTCATTGGCTAGGTTTCTGCCCTTTTGAATCTACATCTTAAAGTAGATAAGGGATGTCCTAGAAGCTAAATGACAGTTCAGGGAAGCGCTGTGCGCACAGTTGGCTGTCACTGTCTGTCACGGTTCCGTGTGTCAGTGCCTCCATTACTGCATACTCACCAATCTCTTTCTGCAGGGCATGTTCAGAACCGTGGGCACAAGTGCCCCATTTCCTGCTCAGGTGTTGTTACCCCATCAGATAGTAGTAAAACCTTGTTCCTAATAGTAAATATGTCCTCGGGGCTGCGTCTACTACTATAGCTACTTTCCTTATCATGCCTCTTTGTTTCAGTGGTACCCTGAGGTCCGACACCATTGCCCAAATACACCCATCATCCTGGTAGGCACCAAGCTGGACTTGCGGGATGATAAGGACACCATTGAAAGGTTACGTGACAAGAAACTGGCCCCCATCACCTATCCCCAAGGTTTGGCCATGGCTCGGGAGATTGGTGAGTCTCGTGTGCTGGCAGATCTCCGTGACGTTGAGCTTTTTTTTGGAGTGGGTGAGGGATAGCGTATCATGGTAGGACTGGAGTGTTTGAGCTGGAGCTCTCTTTCCCCTAGGGTCGGTAAAGTACCTCGAGTGCTCCGCTCTGACGCAGCGGGGCTTGAAGACGGTGTTTGATGAAGCCATCCGGGCTGTGCTCTGCCCACCGCCTGTGAAGAAGCCTGGCAAAAAGTGTACTGTGTTTTGAGGGCTGTGGCCTAGGTGCTGGCTCAGCATGTTGTCCTCTGACAGATTGCATATTAGCTGGCTGTTTCTGGAGCGGGCTGGGATGCGTAAGGCCCTTCATCATGTACGAAGTCAGTGTTTTTTAAATGTCTCTTTGATTTAACGTCAGTGTTGATGTGAAGGGGCAGTGGGGGCAGGAGACTAGCTGGGGGCTGTACAGCCCCAGGGGAGGTACAGTGGGGAAGGCAAGGGAGCGCCTTGGGGCAAAGGGCTGTTTTGGCTCTCCTGAACTGCAAGCTGAAAGGGCCAAGACATCCATCCTGCCCTGGAAACACTTGGTTTCAACCTGCAGGTGAAACAGGTGGAGAAGATCCTTGAGGAAGTGGGGAGGGAGCTGATATGAATGGTGCTGAATGACAAGAGCAGCTGCAAAAGTCTCCTTGCCCAGCCTACTGTGGCTAATCATTACCAAACTGGTGCTCTAGCAGGTACCTGCCCGAGACTGTTAAAGAAATCGCAACCAGCCCCGGAAGGGGTTGAAGTAAATGAGATCTGAAGCTGAAGAACTAATCATTAGGTGCTTTACTGGGTACTAGCCAAACTCAGTGAGTGAAACAGCTCTGAGCAGTCAGTGTATTTGCCTTTCTGTGTGTGCACACTCTAGGACAGTGTGGTGCTGCTCCCCCCATCAGTCTTTAGCAAGGCCTCTCCCCCAGATCCAGTCTCTGCAGAGCAGGGCTGTGGTTGTTGCCTCTGTTTTGGTTTTCTTTTTTTTTTTTTCTTACTAAAGACAGCAAAGGAAGCAATGAGGAGTCTGCCAACTTCTCTCCCTTCCCACTGAAAGTGCAGGTGGGCTCTGTGGATTTAGATGGAGCAGGGAGAGCTTCTGAAGGGTTGGGGGGGGAATAGGAAGAAAGACAGGTCCAATTTCTAATCATCATGTAGAGTGACAAGATGAAACCTTATTTGGTGCAATAAACATTCTCCATGACAGTGTATCTGAGCTTTATTATATAGCAACCCTCTAAAGATGATTTTCTGCCTTGCTCCTCACGTAGATTCCGGCCCTGCTTCTCCTCTTCTATAGCAAGACTAGCTCTGTGTCACTGTTTTCTACCCAGTTTACATCGATGCAGTACTAGTATGAAATGAAGGCCAGGTGTGAACTGTGGGTGTCATCTTAGGAGACAAGAAATCCCCCATCAACCATCAGTGAGCTGCCAGTTGTCATAGCACTCTTATCACTCAGCAGGAAGAGAATGCTGTTCACCACATCATCCACCTCTGGAAACAAACATAGACAACATCTGATGCATGCTTCGAATTGTACTAGAACAACAAGCACCTCAAAAGGGACAACACACATCCCAAAAGGAACACCTTTGGCCTCTGCAGGCAACTGGAGCAGGGAAATATCCCTGCCCCTGAACTGGGCTTGATGCAGTGTACAGGACAGTGGGGCTGAGAGCTGGACATCAAGCAGTCCTTGCTGTGATCAAATAATGTTTAGTTCACAGCAAGCACCTATGCTCCCCTCCCAGTCGTATTTATGCACAGTGGTGTAGGTGCATTTCACTTGTCCTAAGATGAAAAGGCTGTAGAAGAGAGGAGGTAAGGGTGATTCTCACCCTGGCCTCATCAAATGCTTCAGGAATTCAGCCACAGCAATTGAGCAGTTGTGACTTTGCCCGCAAAAGAAACAAAGTACCCGAGGCTGTGACAGTTAGAGTCTTGGATACCACAAAAGAGCCCAGCCTGGCAACTGATCGACACCACTGACCTGCAAACTTTCCCAGAGGAATCCGATTAATCATGGCAGCAGATTTCTGAGGGTCGCTCCAGTTAATTCTCCCCATGTCAGTCATAACCACTGTGGGGTTCACAGTGTTCACCCTAATCTGGGACCAAAAGCAACAAACGGTATAACAAGGCTGCTCTGAGAGGAAAAGCTGAGGTTCAGCTTTCCTGCTTTCTCTCAGAAAGAATCCTACCTTGTGGGGTCCCAGTTCCATTGCCATTACCTTGCTCAGCATATCCAAAGCACTTTTTGTGGAACCTTTGAGAGAGGGGAAGAACAGGAGGCGTTTAAGTGCATAGCACTTGGTCTGGAGGACACAGAAGTATTTCAGTGCCCAGAACTGGCAGCCAGCAGCTTGGTGGCTGTGGGTCTCCGCTATTCCAAAGCGAGAAGGGCCGCAGCCACATGTACTTACAGTAAACAGCGTGATCGCGCAGAGCACGCTGGGAGGCCTGGCTGGAGACGTTGACTATAGCACCTGGCACCCCCTGTGCTATCATCTGCCGAGCCACGATCTGGGAGGGGGGAGGAAAAAAAAACACAAAAGGGATGCCAGAATTGTAACAGGAGAAAGATTACTTCATTCAGTAGGAATCTTCCTGGGCTATTATGGTGGCCAAAAGAGCAAAAACATCTGGAGGAAGCAAGTCCTCACTACATCCCACTTCCAAGAGAGAGAGCCAAAGCAAGAGAGTGAAGGGGCTGTATCTGCAAACGGTCAGGTTAACTTTGGATTACAGTCCCTTTAGCCCCGCCAGCGGACACTTCTCCCCGCTGTGTACGACAGCTCAGTCACTGCTGTTCATGGATACAGCTGCAGTGAGAGTTCTTCCTCACCTGGGAAACATGAAGCACAGCTTGAAAATTCACATCAAAAGACCTACAAATAAATCAAATAAAAAGTTAGAGTGGTTGCAGCTCAGGCCAGACAGGAGCTGTTTTGGGAGGCAGCAGAGGACGAGTGCTGCTGGTATCCTGGAAACACTGGTGCCACTCTAGAATGTGGACAGAAATGCCAAGCCAAGGGCTAGCCGGAACGACTACGCATGCTTTCAGGAGTCCGCTGTTCACTGGATGTGCAGGGTGGGAGGTGCTCTTGTGTATCATCAGATTTCCAGCAAGACTTGGTGCTTTAGCAGACTAATGTAGTTCCTTTGTTAAAGTTTAAACAGTGAGCCCTGGCCTCAGCCAGCGACTCTTCTTCGGTCAATCAAACCCTTCACATGGCTTTAAAATAGCAAATCTGTTGTAAGATGAGCAGAAGCAGCTTTTCTTCTGTTTGCCACATCGTCCTTCCTTGGTCAGGTTTTTACCTGCTCATTCTGCAGAATGGCGGAATCCATACGTTCTATGTTCTAGTTGCAGAGGAATCTTTTATAACAGACCTAGACTAGCCGTTCCTAACGTGGGGACAAAGCACGAGCCATCTTCTCAGGGGAGGCAGACTCACTATGTCCTGTATCCTAAAGCTTAACCCCCAGGTGGAACTATGGAACTTTTGAGAGAAAAAGATGTCATGTTATTGCAGGAAGCAAACTTAATTTCCAACTGTGCCAGTTTTATACTCCCTTACCTGGCTGTGTCTTCTCTAGATCTCAGTTGTCTTATTGACAATGCCTTTCAATTTGTCAGACTTAGGCTGGAAGCTGTGAGCTTGATGAAAGGCCAAAGGTACCTCTGCGGTGCAGGCTGGGTGGCTGTGCCCACTGCCATCCAGGAGATGACACTGCAGGTTCTGGCTGCTCAGTAACAGTGTGGAACAGCCTCCGGGCTCCGCTGGGTGTGTTTGATGTTTACAGGGTGAAAGGTGATTGTGTAAAGTATGAAAACACAGTAAGGAACAGAAAGCTGACATGAGCAGTAACAATCAACAAACCGTTGGAAACGGAAACGTTAGGCGTTTCTGAAAGCCCGCGTCTGTCTGGTGCCTGTGCACCAGCTGCTGCCTTCCCTACGCGACACCAGTGTCTGGAGCGCGTTGCCACGGCTCTTGGCGCCCGCGGATCGCGCAGGCCGAGCCCGCAGCGCTGCACCTCCGGGCCGGGGCCGCGGCACTCACCGCTCCAGGGCCTCCCGCGTCACCTCCAGGAAGGGCTGCAGCACCGCCACGCCCGCGTTGTTCACCAGCAGCTCGAAGGGCCCCGCCGCGCCCACCGCTGCCTCCGTGGCGTCCCAGTCGGCCAGGTCCAGGCACAGGGGCTCGATGCCGGGGCGCTGCGGGGAGCCCAGCGGCCGTGGGTCGGGGGCCGCGGGGGAGCCGGGAGGCCCGGCTGGGGGGGGCGGGGGCGCGTTCCCGGGGGGGTCCGGGGGGGTCCGGGGGCCCCGGTACCTCTCGCGCGAGGCTCTCCAGGTCCGCGGCGGAGCGGCTCAGCGCGGTCACGCGAGCCCCGGCCCTGCTCAGCGCCACGGCCACGGCGCGCCCGATCCCTGCGGGGAGACGGCGTCAGCCCCGGGCCCGGGCCCCGGGCCCCGGGCCCCGGCCCCCGCCCGGCTCCCCGCCACCTTTGCCGGCCCCAGTAACCAGGGCCCGCCGCCCGCGGAAGCCGGGATGCGGTTCCATGCTGCCGGCCGACTGCGGCCTGGGCGGGCCCGCGGGCCCGGGCGGGGCCCCGCCTGATAGGGCCGGAGAGGGCGGCGGACTCTGCCCCGCACCGGGGGTGGAGGCCTGGCGGTGTGGGCCGCGGGCCCGCTCCGCGACGAGCCGCCCCTGCACCAAGGCAGCTGCGAGGAGGGCAGAGAGCAGCCCCCGCCGCTGCAGCCCCCGGTTCCCCCGAGCAGACCGAGCGAGAGGCCAGGTCTGGGCTCGCCCCGCGAGAGACGGGCACGCAGCCGTTCCTTTTCTTGGCTCCCAGTCTCCCTAAAGCATCATAGTGAGAGACACAGAGAAACAGGCTTTTTACCCAGTGATGATGCTCTGCCTGCGTGAAGTTGCTGATGAAGTTTGTAGGGAGCCCTAGTCTAGGTTACTGTCTAGAAAACCAGCTGTGGGTATCTGGGCTGCACTTGGCTTAGGACCTAGGCATAGAGGAGTTCTCATGCAGCACCTCTCTGACAACAGCAGCGCACAGGAAGGTACAAGAATAAAAACAGATTAGAGATAGCCAAGAGGTCAGAGATAAGCTACTGCACCACAGTGTACTTCCAATGACAGCTGGCCTGATAGGTCCAACTCCTGTCCAGGAGCACAGACAATTATGCACCCTCTTTACAGGTCTGCTTGTAATCCTGCTGCTTCAGACATTGCTTTATGAGGATTCTTAAATTTAAGAGGTCCCAGGGCATCTTTACTAAGTGCAGAAACAGAATCAGAAAGTGCTGAGACAAGTTTGCGATTAACTTGCTCCTTATCTGAATTCTTTTGCTTTGTTAATAATCGGCAAGGACTCTTCTCATCCATATTCATTCCTCTGCACACTCAAGTCATCTAACTCAGATGCTTTTTGGCCATGTGGCATCACAGAGGCTGACAGGAGGGTGTAGTTTTCTGATTACAGGTTCTATGGTCTGTTTTTTGGGTATAGAATGTGTCATGAAACATGACAAGAGACAGCCTTTGACGTATTTAAATATTTATTTTGTAGAATCACTTTACGCATGAGACAGTAGTTTGATTAAAAAGCTACATCCCAATATATCCACACTGTGTTGTCAACAAAAGAAACTTTAAACAAAGCTCGAACGCATTGAACCATTCCACGTTGCCATGAAGGAGATCGTAGTCCTTCTTCAGTTTAATAAGCACCCTAACAGCTTAGGTTGACCAGTGACTACAGTGTGGAACTTCTACTGCTCAGTTTTGCTGCCATCCATATGAAGCATTGTCATTTTTGATCCACAGTTTGCCACATAACCGCTACCCGCTCCCTGCTGTCTGTGGTGTCTTACAAAAGACTGCTACCAGTGGGAGGGGAAGAAAGGCTCCAACAGAAAAGTTCAGAATCAGTGTCTGAGGATAATCTCATCAACAGCTCATGAAGTGTCACAGCTTACTGCTTTAAGAGGTTGAAACCAAGAACATAAGTGTCTAAAAAAGGTACATAAATACCAGGAATCTCCAGAGTTCTTAGTGACAAATCATTAAACTGTAGGACAGCTCAGTTCTAGTGAGCAGGCGGCCTAACAGAGAGAGAACATACCACAGCCTACTACCCCACAAGTCCTCCTCTGTTTTCTATGACGGGCTGCCAGTGTTACGGGTGTACCTGTTATGGAACAGCCACTGTGCTGGCTGGACTTCGATCCAGTTCCCTGCAGCATTCCTATCCCCAGACCTCAAGGAGAAGTTTAAGGATGCGCTGCAGGGCCACAGCAAGTAGCAGTCAGCTTGTGTGCTCCTCAGTGGAATTAACCCAAATCATGCCGAGAGGACAGCGTACCCATTTAACGCTGAAAGGTCAAGCGTTTAGGGTAGAGTGCAGGGAACAGTGTATTTTGGGAGGCTGACACCTCTGCTGAGTTTCACACCGCAATACACTGCAGACCTCTGCCTACATCACACCATTTTTCAAACAGCTAGAAGTCAGGCAACTCCCTGAAGTCCACAGTAGAGCTCAGCACAGCTGTTTAGAAATCTGAAACTTTTGCTGGGTCCACATTCTAGCTGTTAACGACGGTTCCAGATTCTACGTCACTCTATTATTCTCCCCGTTACACAGCCTCAGGCTCTAGCACTAAACCAGCAAGTATTTTCTGAAGAGTTTGAGAGAGTAAAAACTGGTTTTGTGAAGTAAATTTTTACATGGTTCCTCATGTCAGGTAGAGACTTCACATGGTCTAGCAGAAAAGTAAACATATGGAGTGGTTTTTCTTCCACTTTCAAAACTAATCTTACTTTATTTAAAAAGCAGCTGCAGGCAACACTGCTACAGCCTGAACTTCTGCCTTTGTGCGAGCGTGCGGTCTCCTTTTAGTGACTGCATGAACTATTTATTGAAACATTAAGAAGAGCAAAAATAAACTGCTCTAGACCCAAAGGTAATCAAAAAGTTATCTGAAGAAGCTAGAGTAACCACTGTCTATAATTAAACATCCTCAGGGCATTACAACTATCTACCCAGCATTCCCCCTCCCTCCAGACAGCAAAAATTCAGCACAGCTTCAGAAACACAACATGTTTCATCTGCCAATGAGCATGCTCTAGCTCATACAACCTGCTGTGGGCAAGGCAGGAGATACGATTACCATCTAGTCTGGCAAATATTTAATCAGTATCAGGTATCAAGGGAATAGTCTTGGGCCTGGCAGACCACCATCATAATCAACAACCACTGCAATTCAGCTGGTAAGAGAGCCAAGCCTGACAATCACCTCCATGGGAGGTACACACGGACTACAGGGGAGAATGTGCACTGTAAGCAGCTCTTATCCAGTCCTCAAACCCCTTACACAGGGTTTTCCCATGACAAAGGCTTTCAGCCTTGTTTGCCCCAGTGATTCCAGGATTTCTGATGTTTATGAACAGACCCTGTTTCGGGCCCACAGGTGGAGGTTTAATACAGCAGGCCACAGAGGCTCTTAAATCTTTCTGTTCCCAAGAAAAGACGAGTGAAAACTTCCCCTCTCTTGTCACCATGGGGACTACAGTCTGCTATAGCACTCCAGCTTCAAGGCAACAGCCTCTAAAAGCCCCTAACCGTAGTAAGAATGCTATCTTCCCAAGTACTGCATTTGTCTGGGATGCGTCCAAGCAGGTTCACATAACATCGGACGACAGTGTAGAGCGACTCGTACACATGTGACTAGTCATTCTATCAAGAGCCACTGGACAAAAGAACAAGGCTTCTTTCTGCAATGTCCCAGCTGCAGCTGAACAAACCACACCTTCTTGCTTTTGTAAATAGAGTCTGTCTACCTCCTTTGTAGATACCTCTGGTTGTCTCCCAGAAAAAAGAAAAGAAAACAAAACCAACCCCACACCAAGAAAGTCCATCACAACTCCTGTCTGAGGCAGACTAGGTAAGATACAGGTGCCAACGACTGGTCAAGAATTATGAATCTTCTTAGCAGGGCACCAAATAGTGTCAGGATAGAGCAGACAATGGACAGATTTAAATCTATGAAGGAAAAAAAAAAAAGATTAGATTGCAATTCTTCATACAAGGAACACACTAGCATTGGATGTGCAGGCCTCTAATGGAGCAGAGAGGGTGGGTCTACTTGCCCTCGGCACAGCGACAAGAGCTGGCATGAGAAAATAGCCCTGTTAGTGAGCTCGATCATCTTACAGTTGATAAACATGAACAAGGCAGGGAAGCTCTGGGAGTTGTTTTGGAAGCGGACACTCACCGGGTTGGATCCTGCTGAAGGCCAAATACTCCTCCCACGCTCACGACATTGTGTTTGTTCTCAGGGTCCCCGTAACTTAGGGTTACCTGTAAAAGAAAATAAACATTCAGAAATTGCGACACTAATGCAGAAAAACAGAGTGGGGATAGCAGGGTTATTAGTAAGTAAGACGAAAGACTGTGAGGATCCTGCCTTGTCTGACAGGGGCTTACATTTGCAAAAGAGCGGTTAGCTTTGACATAAGCAGTATTGGCACGGAGCGGTAGCTACTGAACGGACCATCTAAAGGCAACAGGGGATAACAAACAGAGGCTGAAAGTTGCATTGCCTTGAAGGACAAGATGCGTTATCACTGTAAGCTTTGTAAGGGCATTGATCCTGCCAATGTCTGCACCTTCACTAAATAACGCACGTTCATCCTCACCAGACGCTGCCCGAAGCCTGCAATAGTAGTGTCTGAGCACAGAGGGAAAATACAAACATCTGGATGTTAAATGGCAGGCAAAGGACTGCCATGTGACAAACCTGGCAACAAAATTCAGAGCTCTGGAACTCCACTGCTATTCCACACAAGCACTGTATTAAGAAATCTTAATTTCTTAAAAAATTAATTCTTAATTCTTGTACCTGTGCCAGGTACAAGAAAACTTGTATTTTCCTCCTAACTGTAGATTCCCTGGATTCTGGGCTAGCTGTTACAGTCTCAGGGAAACAGTTAAAGTCACTAATATGAAGGAGATTACATCATGCTGGAATGTGGCCCTAAGTGTACATTTCTGCTGCCTAATACAATTGCCAGGAAAATACAACCATGCAGTTTGTAGGGGCAAAACCACACTTGGGTTTTTTTTGGTGCCTAACAGTAAGAGGCAGACAAAGCTTCTGGATAGCCTTACAGCTCCATCTACTGCCCGTGAGTAAAAAGGTATCCCAGCAATTAAAAACCTGATTTGATTTCTCCTAAGAAACGTTGACTAAGTTTCTTGAGATTCAGACAAGTTATTCTGAAAAATGATCAAACATTTAATTATCTCTTAATTATTGAAGAGGTACTTGCTAAGTCTTTTTGAACAGCAGGAATTAAGACTGAGATTTTGTTAGGGAAAGACAGAAATACTTTCTTACATGTCAGGCAAGGTAAATACTGCCTCCTTGTACACTTGCTGCTACCCTGACTCACGGAAGATAAGAATTTAGGAGATGGGGAACACCACACTTAGGCTTAATGTAGCAGCACGTGTCCCCAAAGGAGGGGACAGCTATATGGCTTAATTGGCTAAGGTGAAAGTATGCTTTTTACCTAAAGGAAGGAACTGGACAGGACACAGCTCTGAGCAAGTCTGTAGACATCCTCCTTTGCTGAAGAGTGCCAAGTCTATGGAGACTATTCTTTCTGACCCAATTAAAGGGTGATTAGAAGAACAGGACACGAGGCTTAGCCCTACCTGCTGCAGCACAGACTCGCCTTGTAGTCTCTGTAGATTTTCCAGATGGGAATGGAACAGCGGGCTGTGCAGGAGCTTTACCTCCAGCAGCCCTTCGATGATGTAGCCAATAGTACAGTCATCAGGAAGACGCACTCTTTCTGCGGTACTGATGAAATTACCCAGGCTGCGAGACAGAGCACAGGAGACAAGATGCAACATGCTTTCAAGCCTACCAAACACACAGTGATGAAGCTCAGCTAGAACAGCATTGTTACCTGGCCCAGGGACTCATCTTCAGGGCAAGACCTCTGCTGATACAGAAACCTGCTCCACCTGTGGCAAACCAGAATTTCACGGTTGTCTTCTGGAGAGCAATAAGAAAAAACACACAGTAGTTACTGGTAATCAGTTTTTCATTTGGCTGGGCAGGGAAGGGAACCTGAGACTCTACTGGATAACACATACTGCACTTGAGTCAGAACAAGACTACAGGTTAATTCCTATTTCTTTAGGCTGACAGCCCAGCTAGCTGTGCTCTCAACTGAAACTCTATCCTGGAGCTGGCAGCAGGTGAACCATCAGGTTCACACAGCTGAGGTAGGACACAGGAATTGGGAAACTACAGTCCCACTCCTACCCAATTCCATCTGTCCCCTGGTAGTTCTAGCCAAGGGTCACAGCCAGCTCAGTGTTCCTGAGGAAATCAAAGGTGGCCCATTAGTCACCTGGCTCCATGTCCAAGGTGACCACTTTGTTGCACAGTCTTCCCTAACAAGCCGCTTTGTAACTGACTGTCCGGCCAGCGGATCAATTTATCTTTAAGCCTGTCAGTACAGGCAACCTGGTGAGGATTTGTCCTTTAGCACATGTATCTTGTGGCTGACAAAGGTTTGCTTCCACTTCTCGGAAACCACTCAGCACTGGAAATGCCTTGTATACCTACAGAACCTTTGTCACCCTTCTATAGTTGGCTCAAGATGATGGCAGTGTGATGCTGCTCTCAAAACAAACAAAACCCCAACCCAAACCCTAAAACAAGGGACACTGCCCCCAAAAACACTAAAGGGAAAGGGTGTATGTAGGGAGGCCCTCCTTGGTGTGAGGGATCTCACCAGTGTAAATGAGTAAAGGAATAGAAACAGACACCCACCCAGGAGATAGATTCTACTGTACATATGCACACGAGGTCAGACTGAAGGTTCATTTAACCCAGCAACCTATGTCTGAAAATGACCAGTGCCAGGCTCATTGCTTGCAGATTAGATCACTCCTTTTTATGGGAGAATCCTATGAACTCTCCAAGTTCTAAAAGCTGGGAAGGTCAGGATGCCTCTCAGGCTAACTGCAAAGTTTGCTTACTGATCCATCGCTTTGGACGTGGTCAGCTGCTTCAATGGGATGGTCCAGACTTGGTCGCCCCACATAAACGTCCTGGCTGTGTGAGAATGCAGATAAGAGACGCAGGAGCGTCCGGGGGTTCACGTAGTTGTCATCGTCCACATGGCAAAACCATCTTCAAACAAAACAGAGTAAGAAAGTTACTGCAGAGCAGTGACAAAGAGATGAGTGACAGGTTTACAGTCCTGTCTTACTGTTTCAGGCTTGGAGGAGAAAGGACCTCCAATTGTCTTGAATTACAGAATTCAGCAGCTGAAAAGCACCCACAGGTCCTAATTCTGGAAAGAGGCTGGAAATTTATAACCCCCTTTAGATTACCATTCCTTCCACCTCTCAGATAAAGCTTGTTTATAAATGCTGCCTCATGTGACGCTCCCTTCCCTATGCTCATCACCGCATTTTAGCCAATACTGCATTCCTTACTGGAGCAGAGAAGGTTACTCAAGTTTCCTGTCAACACAGAACTGGAAGAAACAGAGTCAATCAGAACAATGTGTTTCACCTACTTTTGCCCAGATTCCAGGAATTTATCATATTCCACAGACATCTTGCAGCAGAGAGCTTGCCGGGTATGGACAGCAGAACAGTTGGTGTTGATCATATGATCGCCTAGAAAAATAAAGATCAGCCCTTTCAGGTTTGAGAAGCATGTGTAGTCCAAAAAGGACTACAAAAGAAGCGCACATTTGGCACTAATCCCGAACATCTGACGTGCGTATGGTGCACACATGGAGAATAAACTGCAGGACAGGCAGGATTCATGGGTTATGCACATGCCACGTGAGCTGTAGAGTACACAAAAGTGCGTGAATGCAGAGCATATAAACAGTGCCATGAGACTGTATGCAAAGGAAACACCCAATGTAAGTTTGGGCCAGACAGCCTTAAGCTTGCTGATGGAAAGGGGGTGCAAAGGTGAACCCAGTATTCAGGAAGTTCCAGGTAGCTTGTCCAGTTGACAAATGAAAACAGAATATTCCCCTGTGAAAGGAGAAGTTTTCTCCATCTTGACTTCCACAATCGCTTGTATAGCATGAAGTAAGGTCTTCTAGGGAAAGTATGACAGAAGCAGAGCTCAGTTCTAGCAGAGAGCACACACCTCTGCTACGCAGCTTACCCGCTTTCAGGCGCAGCTCCCGATCCTCCCAGTCCGTGAATATAAATGTCTGTGGGGGACATTTGAGAGTTTCAGAAACTTATTTCAGCTTTGCTCAGTCAGAATTCCAGATGTTTTGTCATCTAATTTCACAGTAGGCACTGGGAGTGGGGCAAGGAGTGGTGATGGAGAGAACTCCAGCAACTTCAGCCCTTGTCTTACTGGATGAGCTTTTGCATTACAAAAGAGAGGAGCCTTACTGCAGTAAAGCATCCAAGATTTTACTCATCTCAGGGCAGACAACCAATTCCAGGTAGGAATGACTGTCTTTTTTGGTGGTACCTCCCTCTGCAACTTCACCTCCTCTTTCTGGCTAGAAATCACGCACAGCTCTTAAGCAAGCTAAAAGGAACGAATGAAAATCAGGGTGGAAAGTCTCAGCTGCTGGACAACGTTGCATTAATATGCTTGAATGGACTGAAACTGCCAAACAAGGGAACCAAGTTCTACAGAGTTCAGTGGAAAGACCTAAGCTGCTGAACTACTTAGTCCAAAATATTGGCTTAGATGCGTCAGGACTTGGGGGTCTTTCAGTATCATGGAGTCATACAAAAGTCAGCAAACCTTTTCCACTGGGACCACCGACCCCAGATCACAAATAACTAACTTAATGAACAACAAACTCCTTTGGAGGAAGGTTCAGACAAACTGTTCAGATGAGATGACCATCCTCAGCCTTACAAATGAAGATACTTTCATCACACACAAGATAAAACTCGGTGAAAAAGCACAGCGGCTGCCCGGGAGCGCAGAGGGATGAGGCTCCTGGCTGCCCAGCACAGCCCGCTGGCAAAGCCTCACCTGTCCCCTCGCCCGGGAGATCCAGGTTTGGAGCAGCAGGTCCAGCCGGCTCCTGTGGTACTTCCTCGTGGTCTTCACCGCAATGAAGATGTCCTTCAGCTCCAGGCTCTCCCTGGCCGAGCCCCCGGCGGGCCCGAGGCGGCCCTTCCGCGGAGGCTGCGGACTGCCGGCGAGGCCTCCGTCCCGGCCGCCCGCCC
>JANVCC010000127.1:133927-167346 GCA_025345505.1 Todiramphus chloris collaris | reverse complement strand
GGCGCGCGGCGTCCCTCCCCCGCGGCTGTTGGTCAGCGCGGCCCGGCCCCGCCGCGGCTCGGCCTCCGCGGCCTGCGGGTGGCGCGGCGCGGCCTCCCCCTGGGCTCGGCGGGCGCCTCGCGGGAAGGGGAGCAGCTCGCGGCCGGCCCCGGGCTTTCGGTCGCCCTTTTACGGGTCCGTCTGTGCCGCTCCCGCCGCCGTTCGCCGGCAGCACCGCCCGGCCGAGCGTCCTCCGGCACCCGCGGCGTCCCCCGCCGCTGCCGCCGCTCCGATGTTTGATTGTCGCGTGGTCCGTGCCGCCGGTGGGGCCTGGGGAGCAGAGCGGGGCCAACGAGGCGGGGGGAGAGGAACCGAGAGAGCGCGGCACGGGGGAGAGCCGCGGGAGCCCGGAGAGGGCCGGTGTTCTGAGCCGGGACCTTCAGTGCCCGCCCACGATCGCTCGGCGAGTTAACCGCCGTTCTTCCCGTTGGCAGCCGGCAAGCGCTTCGTCAGGGCGCGGGGGTGCGGGGAGTGAGGACAGGGTGAGGGATAGTCCCGCACCCAGCTCAGCCTCTCCGTCAGTGCCAGATCTGTACGGAACCCTTGCCAGCAGCAGACCCGCCTGTTCCCCCAAAGCGCAGCAGGAGACTTCAGCTTGAGTGCCAGTTTTCCAGCTCGAGCGAGGCCTCGGGAGGCACCTTCCAGCAGGGTGCCTGCCCTTCTGGGCTCAGAAAGTCTTGGGGAGTGGGCGCTATTTTATTCACCATGCGAGCGGTTCTTAAGTAAACCTTGCACCTTCCTTCCAAAATGAAGATTTACCCACAAAATATATGAGCTTCCTGGGAGTCTCTAGTGGGGCTTCCAGCCCACTTGTGTTTTCCCGTGTCTGGGAGTTAAGGGAGAAATGCAGAGTACAGCCTGACAGCCGAGCAGGGTGCAAATCATTATGTTCCACTGCTGTTAGTTTCTGTAGTGCTGATTTCTAAGAAGTCCATAGTGAACTGGTCTTAAATGGGAGCACACATGCAGGTGTGGCATTGATGCAGTTGAACTGGGGTCACTGTACTGGTGTCAGTCCTCGTGGTTCAGAGCAGTGCAGGAGATACTGAGAGAACAAAATTCTGTTGTTCCTGCAGAAGAGAATCTACCTAAACAGTTGGACTTGGATAACTGGAGTTGGATAGTTCAACTGGTGGGAGATCCTTGCAGTGCAGATCATTTTTTCTCAATATTTGTTAGAAACTGAGGAATTGCCATTCTCTGTTCTGTTCTTGACATTTACTTTTAATAAAAGTGTAACAGTTGTCACCTTCCCCCGGGCCCATCTTACCTTGAAGCACTAAAGCAGCTTTGAAAGGTTTCGTTGAGTTTTTCCTGTCCTCCTTTTGACTTTCAGAGCTTCTTGAGCTGAGTGTTAATGCCTGCTCTCACTCAAGGAAGAGAAGTGGCCTGTCATTTGGAATTTAGCATGCATGCCCGAGATCCTTTGTAGAATCAGATTTACCGACCCCTTCGCTGTCTTCTTTGATAACCTGCCGAACAAAACGAAGCGCTCTGCGCCAATGTGAAGCCTCAGTGCTGCTTGTCTTAGACAAAGCATCGTGCTGAGTAGTGATGTTGCTACAGAAAAATCCTGAACGTGTCTAAAGACTGAGAAGTGGCTTTTTCAGTTTTAAAATTTAATGTTTATTAAAGCACAAGTTCTTAATAGATTGAATTGAGCAAGTCCTTAATGGAGTGAGTTACATAGTTGTTTCCTGCTCACATACAACGAGCTCCTTTTGACCTCCTTTTGCTATTCTAGGGTGCAGTAGAGCCCATGCAGATTGACGTAGATCCACAAGAAGATCAGCAAAATGCACCTGATATCAACTATGTGGTGGAGAACCCCACTCTGGTATGTGCTGTTCGAGGGCTAGTGGGTGGTTACATTTCTTGCTTTTAAGGATTTTGAAAAAAAACCCTCCCTTTATTCCCTGTGAAATTGTTATTCAGAGATTAATAAATTCTCCTCAAAGGAAGGAGGGGTAAGAACAGCAATGACTTCTTCTGTAGCTCCTCGTCACATGCTGACCCCTGCGACGAAGGAGGAATTGCTGCGTGCTGCCTGTTTGAGTTTCCGTTCTGAAATAGTTCAGTACATCTCATTACTTACAGAGGCATCATTTCTTTATTTTGAGCCTTGGTCTTTGAGAAGCAAGGCTCAGATGCATTAAGTGTGTCATTAGGATAGAATTCTTTCTTTTTTTGATCCTCTGAAGACCATCTAAAACCCACAGAGCTGTAGATCTATAGAAGACTCTTTGCTTATACCAGTTTTTAGTTACTGGTTTGGGATTTTGGACAATTTTTATATATCGGCTCTATAACAGTGAGAGATGTGTGTTGTAGAGGAGAACAAAAATGTTAATTGGAAAAGGTTAAGACAACGTTAAAACTGCAAAATAAAGCATTCACTTAGAAAGCTTTGGATCTTGCATAAGCTCTGAAGCTTTAATTTGTTCTTCTTGCCCCTGTGCCTTGTAACAGTTGTCACATGGTTATTCACTGTTTACTGCACAGCCCTCTTCTTTTGTTGTCGTCGGTTTTTGGTTGGTTTAGAGGTGGGTTTTTTTAGTGTATGACCTGATGACCTTTTTGATTTCATCGCATTTTGATTCCTTTCTGAACTGAAGAGTGATGCGGCAGTTACGTTGTGACCTTTATGCCTTTTGTCATTACTGTCACATCTAAGCGCTTCACAAAGTTCAGTGATTCTCTTTTCACTGTAACTGATGTGGAGAATCGTAATTGCCCTTTGACCTTCAAAGGCCTGAGGAGTAAAGTGAAATTACTTGTGTAATTTCAGGAGTATTGTGCCCCATCAGGCATGAAACCGGGCAAGAAAGAATGCTCCTGCCTTTATATTTTTCAAGTTCTGCAGCAAGTAAAGCAGGAATCCTAAATACAAATGTTCGGTGCACACCGTCCCGTTTCAGTCTCAGAGCCAGATCGTTCTTGCGCTGCATCAGGCAAGAGTCACGTGAGAAAAGGCTACTGTGAGTGACATCCACAGTGGTATCTTACGTAGGCACGCAGCGGTGAGGGAGCCAGGCGTGGCACGGGGTGCCTGTCAGATCTGGACAGGCAACCCAGATCCAGTGCTTCCTGGTGCCTGGATGGTTGGCTTTGCCCTGCCTGTTCTGCTGTGCTCGTTGGCAGGTGTACTCCTGTCTTCAGGAAGCGTCCCTGCAATGCCATGTCATATCTTTACTAGACAGTTTGTTCCTCTCTTCTCCCTGCCGCCCCAAGGCTTAAAATCTGTGAAGTGTACAGAATTTAAACCTCAGATCCTTCCTCAAGGGTCAAAGACCCTATTTGTTCTCACAGGAGGCATTTCAAGAAATTAGTATGAGCAAAAGAATGCAGATTGTCACATGGAAACTATTTTTCAAGGAAAAACTACATCTGGAATAGTTGTCTGGTTTAGGAAACTTCAGCTCAAATGATGGAATCTTTACAAAATTATTATCAGAGGATAGAACCGATGCTTAATTAGCCTGGCCAGACAGCACAACGGAAATCAAACCAGGTAAATTGTAACGTACTGCCTGTTCCTGAGGAAATTACTGGTGTTTGAAGAAAGCAGAGATGGAATAATCTGCCGTGATTTTGTATTTGCCCGAGTCCTGTTGCCCTCCGCGAAGGGGTCGGGGCCGCAGCGCAGCCCGTGCAGGTCACAGCGCAGCACCCGTTTCAGAGGTGCCGCCTTCGCCTTTTGAGGCCAGGTTTGGTTGCAGGATTTGGAGCAGTACGCCTCCAGCTACAGTGGCCTGATGCGAATCGAGCGGCTGCAGTTCATCGCCGATCACTGCCCCCAGCTGCGGGTGGAAGCTCTCAAGATGGCGCTGTCATTTGTCCAGAGAACTTTCAACGTTGACGTATATGAAGAAATCCACAGAAAGTTGTCTGAGGCCACCAGGTACTGAGAGATCGTGGGAACCTCGGGAGCGTTTTCACCGAGTTAGCGGCTGTGCCGCGGTGGGGGGTTTGCGTGCGACGCTTGTAGAATCCTTCTGCAAATTGTCTTTGCTCTCAGGACCCGACAGCAGCGTAGCGCCAGAGTTCGGGCCTAAGGTCTCGTGCTTTTTTAAGACACGAAACACAGAAGACATTATCTTATTCTGAAGTCTTAGTGTTTTAAAAAGCTACAGCTAGATATTAAGGCAACTTTAGTCCTTGCAGCTGCTTCAAATATTAATGAACACAGTTGTCTTTCCTTAGGTAGATTATGGAGGTGAAGCCTCTCCTGGATGCTCTTGTGTTCATAAATGGAAACCTTGTCTGTTTGCCTGTTTTTGGTGTGGTTTTTTTTGCTTTCCTCCCCTCTACCCCAACAACAGGTTTGCTGTTAAGGGTAGCATTTGACGCTTCACTTGTCCATCCACCCTTCTTGTCTTTCCATTATTGTTGCTGCTGGGCAGGTTTGTTGCTTTCTTGTCTGTTTTGCCCTAGGAGTCTTTCCCATGGGCGTGACTGTATGTTGTTCATTGCTTTCTTGTATGTGAAAAAAGCAAGGGACAGACACCCCCCAAAACTCAGAATGTGGTTTCTGCTTACAGTACTGGAAAGCGAGTGCAGTGCAGGTAGACATGTTGGTCTGAGCTGAGGGAGAAAGAAGCCAGGTAATACCTGTACAGCATAGCTTTGCTGTCAAGCCATTGCAGTGTGGCTGGGGAGAGGAGCTGTGAACACGTGCGCCCTGTGTCCCACATAGCGATGTTTGGTGGGATTCAGTGAGTCCTCAGTCACGAAATACTGCCGTAGACTGTAATAATTCATTGCAGTACTGTTACTGTCTTGCTTTTAATTGATTTACAGAGCAGGTTGTTTCTTTAAAATGAGCAATGACTTGCTTGTTAATAAAATATGTGCAAAAGATCAATAGGATAATTTTGAGAACAATTTGTAAACATTTGCAATGCTTATGTTACTGTTTTCCCTGGAAGCCTAAGCAGTTGTCTTCTTTCTTCCCCACTGTCCTCATTTTCTCTGGGCTGTTCTGTGTACGCAGTACTGTTTGTTAGGGTGACAGTGCCAGACCTCTGCTTTGGGAAGTCTGCAGCAGTGGTAGCCCCGTAGCCCCATTCAAACTCTTTCCTTTCAGAGAACTGCAGAATACACCCGACGCCGTCCCTGATAGTGGAATTGAACCCCCTCCTCTTGACACAGCTTGGGTTGAAGCTACACGCAAAAAAGCTCTTCTTAAACTGGAGAAACTCGACACGGATCTGAAAAATTACAAAGGGAACTCCATCAAGGAGAGTATCAGGTGAGATGCAGAAGGCTCTGCTGGAGCGAGGAAGAGCATCTTGCTCCTCCAGGCACAGGATGTCAACCACATTCAGTGCCTTAGGTCAGTGTGTCGAGTTATTTGTTTGGAACAAACTGTGTCCCTTTCTGAGCACACGGTTCATTGGTGTTTTAATTCCCGTGCTCCAGGAGAGGCCACGATGACTTAGGTGATCATTACCTTGACTGTGGGGACCTCAGCAACGCGCTCAAGTGTTACTCGCGAGCCCGTGACTACTGCACCAGTGCTAAACATGTTATCAACATGTGTCTCAATGTCATCAAGGTAGGAGGGTTTGCAGGGAAAATGGTACTTGGTGTCTTTTTGATACCTGTGTACTTTGCTCTGGTTATACCTCTTGTGTCTGCAATGATGCTGCTTATCTAAGTAACACCATTTATCCATGCCTGTTCTGCACTGATTTTGACTCTCTACAGGTCAGTGTCTACCTCCAGAATTGGTCTCATGTTCTGAGCTATGTAAGCAAGGCTGAGTCTACACCAGAAATTGCAGAAGTAAGGTCCTGCTTTATAACTTGCATGAGTTTTCCCTTCGTCTCCCTGTCCCCAAAATTTGTAAAACGTTTTCTTCCTTTTTCCCCTTTATGACTTGCTCTCTGTAAGACTCCCTTCGTCTTGCAGTCTCTTCTCTGTGCAGCCTCCTTGGCTGCTGTGCTATTTCTTTTGTTGCTTTTCTCCCATGACATGTGTGTTGGAAATCCACTTTGTGCTAAAAACAAAGAGACTTCCCATCCTCATCTCTGGCCATACTTCCCGAGACAAATAAGATGAAGTTATCTTGCTGATGAGATTTGCAAGTTAATTAGTAGGATGAAATATCCACAGGACAGTTCCAATCAAAACGGTTTTCATACTGCTTGCTCACTGATGCTTTTTCTTATCCTTTAGCAAAGAGGAGAAAGAGACAGCCAGACACAAGCGATTCTCACCAAACTGAAATGTGCAGCAGGTGAGTGAATCCTGCAGCTTCCTGGGTTGTCTGCCCGTCGTTCTGCCTGCCAGCTGTCCGTAGGGCTCTTTGACAGCACTGTGAGCTCGGTTTAGTTTTTCTCTCAGATTTGACAGACTTTGTATTTTCTCACCAGAAATGCAGAATTTAATAAAGCTGAGATGGATCTGCTGACTTGTTTTTTGCCATGTTTTTCTTGTCCCTAAGTTTCTTCAGAGAGGATGACAGTAGGAGTTAATGTAGCTGCAAGGACGCTGGATGCTGTCCTAGAGTTGCATTTCACTTCAGTGGCGAAGGCAATAGTTACCGTGTGGGGTTGCTAATCCCACTCCCAGATGTTGCATTTTCTCCTAATTTGTATGCCATCCTAAATAAAGGACTAACTTTTTTTGGTTCCTAGGCTTGGCTGAACTAGCTGCTCGGAAGTACAAACAGGCAGCAAAGTGCTTCTTGTTGGCCTCGTTTGATCACTGTGATTTCCCTGAGGTGAGGACCAAGAGGGAGCTGCGTGCAGGTCTTGGGGGGGATGTGATTCTTCTAAGTATTAGGTTGTAAAATTTCGATGTTGTAGTTACTCTCAGTGCTCCTGTGCAGTTTGGAGATGCTGTGAACCATGTTTGGGGTTTTTTGTTGTTTGTTTTTTTTTAAAGTCTCTGTTCTTGGGTTCTCTGAATGATCTAGTCTAGTTCACGTAGGAATTACCAGTGACACTTGCGTATCTGTGTAGCTCAGTCAAAAGACTGGCTGTTGGAATTGGTTTCTGCTCCCTTAGCAGTGGACAGTCACTTCTCAAGCTCTGGGTGACTGCCTGAGAGCATGCTGAGTGGCTCCACTGCGTCTGACAAGGACTGGTCATCCCACTGCATGAAGGAAGGGTCTGGGGCAGAATACTTAATTCCAGCCTTCTGCCGCTTTAGTCGTTGGTGTTGTGGTGACTGTTCCCTTTCTCTCTCTCTAGCTGTTATCTCCTAGCAACGTGGCTGTGTATGGTGGTCTCTGTGCTCTTGCTACCTTTGACCGCCAGGAACTGCAACGCAATGTTATCTCCAGCAGGTAAGGGGTGCCTTGAGAGGAGTTAGTATGTACTGGCTATCTTCTGGGACGTGGGTCTTTGGTTGAGAGTGGATTCTGGCAGGACTGATATCTGTCTTATACAGGAGAGGAAGGATCCCTGAGCCTTAGTTTGGCTTTAGCATTAAGTGATGTTTCAGTGTTGAAAATGCAGTGGTTAATCACAGCTGAAATTTTCCTGGTATAACAGAGGTTACCAACCCAGCTCAGATACAAGATCCACATAGCCCGGTTTTCTGTCTCTGTCAGCGGCCCGTATCGGATGTTACATCAGAGGGTTAGAGCCCTACAGAAGGCAGGTGGAAGATAATTTACCTTCATGTTACCACTTGTTCTGGTGTATGTTAGTTGTATTAATACAGCCTAATAATTGGTAATACAAATTGCAGTGTAATGTAAATGTGGCATGTGTGAGGTGAAGACATTTACAGTCCTTGGAAGAAAATGGGTATTTGTGCGTCACAGATTGAGTTATAGTGATACGGCTTCCTGTCGGTCAAGGATAAACCTTCCAACCCTGATGTTCCTATGATTCTATATGGAAGCACTAGTTTTAAATAGATGTGGAAGAAGAGTTGTTACCTTGCGTTTTTTTTATTGACTGGTTCATAGGCTGAGGTCCCAAGGTTTGGAAATCTGTGGTGGAGAACTGGGAGAGCACTGAGAAAGAGTGTGCATCCCAAAGAGCTCCCACACTTATGATAGGCTATTTTCCTGAGACAGTTGCACTGTGGCATGCTGTGCTTAGAAAGGCTGTGCTTGGCAGGGGGCACAGGGCCAACCAGCACACACTGCAGTGCACATGTGCTTATGGCCTATGTTTTCTGGCGGTGTATCCTGATTTTGACCTATTCCTATTATTTGTTTTGTATGGACAGACACTTCTACTGTTTGGTTTGTCAAAAGTCTCTTGCCCTCCTTCGCCACAGCTCTGATGCTGTGCTGCATCTCTCTGTATTCCAGGCTCCCAGTCCTGCTGAATATGGGCTGTCTGGTCAGTTAGAGAGTAAATTTTTGGAATCTTCAAATGGTAGTGAGAGTTTGTAACCTTGCAACTTGGAGTGATGGGGTTGTGGGGTGTTCCGGCATCTGATTGCTGCCATCTTTATCTGTAGCTCCTTCAAATTGTTTTTGGAGCTGGAGCCCCAGGTTCGTGACATCATCTTCAAGTTTTATGAATCTAAATATGCTTCATGCCTGAAGATGCTGGATGAGATGAAGGTGAGTTTCAGGGGAGCAGTGCAGAACAGACCCTAAAAATTCCCTTCGCCTAGTCTTCCGTGAGAAGCAGGGACTGTTACAAGTAGCTACTAAGAGTGTTCAGGTCTTCCGTGTCTTCTGTCTCCTGATGTGGTGAATGGAAACTGGGAGTAGTTTACCAGTAAAGGGTGAGGAGAAGTGATTTGTAATTTTATTTATTTTTTTAATATATTGCTAGTTCTTCTGTTTATTGTTGGTATTGTCTTCATAGAGTGTAATATTCTTGAGATTTAAATATATACACACATATGTTTCAGAACACAGGACTAGTGTATTTATCCAGGCTGCTTCTTAGCTTCTGATGTGGTTTTTTGCACAGGACAACCTGCTGCTGGATATGTACCTTGCACCTCATGTCAGGACACTTTATACCCAGATTCGGAATCGTGCCCTGATCCAGGTAATTGTTCCTGTAATCGTGAGATGGATGCGCAGGGAGATGGGCCGTCTCTTGGTAACCGCTTTCCCCAGGGTTTTCCAGAGGGCGGGGAGTACACTTGGAAACTGAATATTTTCTTTTTCTAGTACTTCAGCCCCTATGTGTCAGCAGATATGCGCAAGATGGCCACGGCTTTTAATACAACAGTGGCTGCTCTGGAAGATGAACTTACTCAGCTGATCCTGGAGGGACTGATCAATGCCAGAATAGACTCGCACAGTAAGGTGAGTGCATCTGAGCCACTGATAACGGACTGAGCAGCGGTACCAAGAGCAGAAACACTCCATTCCTGGGACGCTTTGCGGCTGTGTTCCTCTGTTGTGACTGGTATTTTCAGTAGGGTTAGATCTCTGTGTAAACTCCTGCTCCGCGATACCTTTGTTCCCTTGAGCAGAAAGGGCTTCCTGCTGTGGAGCGTGGTCGTAGCTCCTGTGTACAGTTCTCTGTGTTGGTTGCAGATTCTTTATGCTCGAGATGTAGATCAGCGCAGCACAACTTTTGAGAAGTCTTTACTAATGGGCAAAGAGTTTCAGCGACGTGCCAAAGCTATGATCCTGCGAGCCGCAGTCCTGCGCAACCAGATACATGTCAAGGTATGGGCCTGTGAAATGTAGACTTTGAGGCAGTGTTAAGATGTTTATTATTTTTAAAACCGAAACTATAAAAGTCGGCGAATTGAAAATTCTGGAGGGAAATGCATTTATTGTGCTTGGACAAATTCTTACAATAGTAAATACTAACCATATAAGGAACAAGCTTTTCCAGCCAGTACGTTGGCCTGCTCGTATAATGAAGAATGTCCTTAGAAGTTCATATGCTCCACCCAGGGCAGTGGTGGAGTCGCCATCCCTGGAGGCATTTAAATGGCGCGTGGACCTGGTGCTCAGGGACATGGTTCAGCGGTGAGATCGCAGTGTTGGGCCGAAGGTTGGACTGGATGATCTTGAAGGCCTCTTCCAACCAAAGACAATCTGTGATTCCGTGGTTGATTATGACTAATTCATTCCAGCTTATTCTTCGTACACATACCTTTTATCAAAACACAGATTGTTTGAAGTATCTTTTTTTTTTTAGTACAGGAAGTAAATATACATGAATTGCTTGGAGTATTCCTTCCAGGATGCAGTTCCAAACGAATGTTCTTAGGGAGGATAGGCCGTTGGCCACAGAACGTGTTAAGTTCTGTAGTATACTAATTTCTGTGATAAATAAATGCCAGATTGGTTTCAACCTCTGGGGCCAACAGCACCTTGTATATAGTAAATACGAGTGGTTTAAAAGTTCTGGTTTGACTTAAAAAAAATTCTTGTGAACTGTAACTACAGAAGTTGTAAACACAAAACTTTTGCAAAGGCCTGGCTGTTGATGAGTAGGGAGTATGCTCTCCCCCTGTTACCCTGCTGTGCTTCACCTCTGCTTCCCTTGGTCACTCAAGAAGCTCTGCAGGATATTTACACATCACTAACTGGGATGTGTTTTGATCTTGTTGCAGTCTCCTCCAAGAGAAGGTAGCCAAGGGGAGCTTACTCCAGCTAACAGCCAGTCCAGGATGAGCACCAACATGTGAAAACCTTCGTGCACTACCAAAAGAAATGGTCCCTCCAGGACTGTACCCAGTGTCTCACCCACTAACTGCTGAGCTTCACAAGCTGTCCCCGTCTCCCTCACTACTTGCTCAGACTGAGAGGGTCAGGGCTGATGGTGGATAATATGAATAGTCCAGTAACTTCAATTTTCCTTGAAAAGAAATTCTTTCTAAAAACAGCATCCCTGCAGTGAGTCATCATTTCGGTTTTGGTAGAATGTCTTCCTCCATTCTTCTCCTTCCACAACTCCATAAAGAGCTGTCAGGTTATTCATACAGATGCTGATTTGAGAGTTTTTCAGCTGCTATTAGTCTTCTTGTTTCAAAGCTGCAAAAATAGTTAGTGTTAATTTGAATGGGCAGGCGTGATCGAAGATGAATTTCACTGGCCCGAAAGCATTGCCTTGATTCTGAGCAATGCTGAGATTTCTGTTTATTCCAGGTAAACTTAAAAGTGTGTTGTTCTCAATTATGGAGCTGGAGCACTAATGGGAGAGATTTTCCTTTGAGAAACTCTTCAGGATTTTTCACCTGTACCGGAAAAAGTGGCATCGCTTCCATGCGCTGAGTCACAGGCCTTTATTTTAGGGTGTTATGTTTACCTGGATCCAGGTTCTTTCTGTCTGGTCTCTGTTTTCAGAGACCTGTTTCCTGGTGTGTTTCCCACTTGTGCATGACCTGGCTTTGGGGTCCAGTGTTATCATAGCAGTAAATCTCTACTTCATGCAAACGTTGCTGCTTGTCCAGTCTTATTGCCGCAGCGCGTGACGGTTTCCACACACGTGCAACAGTTGCTTCTGGCAGCGCGGACGCACGCTGCCGAATGCCGCTCGAGTGCTGTGGAAGAGCTGAAGGCAGCTGCTCTGAGTGCCTGCTCCCCAGTGCAGTTCTTCTGCTCTTCCTTTTATAAAGGATGAAAGGTGGCAGCCAGTTTGTGCGCGTTCTGTGTTACTGAAAGGCGCTATGCGCTGAAGTCACTGCAGCCTGGCATTCATCTAATACACAAGGAGGGCTTAAGAATTTTGATCCAGCCCTGACTGGTCTGGCAACTGCCTGCAGATGTTACTGGTAATGTGCTTTTTTTTTTTTCCTTAAGGTGGTGTTGTTAATATCTAGTGCATTAAACAGCAGGAGTAAAAAGCATCTGTCTATCTGAGTGTTTGGAGTTTGGTGTTAAGGTTGAGGTTTTTATTTTGATTGCAAGCAGTGATTTTTTTGCTAAGCTTGATGATGGTTTTTTTAGGCCATTGTGCTTTCTGATCTGGTTGGAGATGGTGCTTGCACGAGCTGTGAAGAAAGTGCAATTTCAGGAAATGTTCTAACAGCAAAGTTCCTGGACTGCATTTGCACAGCTGCTGAATTGCTTCCCTCTAGCTTTCCGTGCATTTTGGGACTCGGGTACTGAAAACAGAAGCAGTAGTTCTCTGAGCTTAAATGTCTTCCATTTGGCGTGGGAAAATTCTCACATTTGCAAGGGGAGAAAGGAGAGAGCAAGTTAATCAAGAGCTTTGAGTCAGGCTCCACGGATGGCCAGTTTGGCGAGAAAGGCAAGCTGAGCCCTCGGGTAAAGTGCTGTACATCCTTGTAGAAACGCTGGGAAAGTCGTTTTAATTCCTTCTGCTCCTGCTGAAGGAAAGCCATTCAGTCCTGTGATACTGCTTAAACGTTCTTGCTTTCTTCCTGAAATGGGCCACTGGAAGAGATCTTATTCTCTGCTCTTGGAAAGATGGTTTTGCAACCCAGTTAAGTGCATCGTGTCAGCTGGATGTCGTTGCTTACGTGCAGGTCACGCGCTCTTGATTTTCTGAGATTACTTTGGTTCTTTCCCAGAGGCTTTCTACTGGAGGAATCTTCAGCTGTAAATGGATGCCTTCAGCATGCTGACTGGAGTCTCTGCTCTTCCAGACACTAACACTTGTGTGCTCTCGGGGTGCAGCTGGAAGCACAGAGCCTTCAGCGGCCAGCGGAGCCTGCGAGGTGGCAGCAGCAGTTCCCAGTTCTGGCTGTGGCCTGAGGCAGCTCCGTAGCTGGGGCAGATGTAATCGGTGGCTTCTCTGCTGACAAAAATGCTTACAGATAGAGAGAGCATTTCTCTTCTGTTGCTTCGTTCACTGCACTGCTCAAGCTCTGTGTACGCCGTTGCGTAGAATTAACAGCACGCAACCCCTTTAGCCACTGCAAGAAGCTTCTGTTGCTTTAGCATCTTGTAGGTGTGGGTAGGGCCACCCAGGCATAGCCCTCCTAGACATTCACCAATGCCTGCTTCAGTCCTGACTACCTGCCAGCCCAAAAATCAGGGAACTCAGCATGGGTACAGTTCTGTGTGACTTGCATTCATAAGCAGTTTCCCCCAATGAGGTGGTTCTTACCGTGTGTTTCTCAGTAGGTAATTTCCCACGTAATAAATGTGAAAATAATGACTCGCACAGAACAAATTCCCATCCGTCCCCTGTGACTGGTCAGGTAATTTGGTGGATGGAGCTTTGTGGGATCTGCAGCATGTTGGTATGTCCAGGATACATTCAGTGGAACTTAAGTGGATTTAATGAAGTTGTGCAGCGCCATTTTGGTGATGAGGAGGGAGATCCCAGTGGTAGGCCATTCTTGCTGGTGCCTTCATGCAGTGTCACTCTTGCTTTCCTTACCTGACCTAGCTAGGGATAAAGGGAAAAAAAGTCGAGCAGAATGTGGTTCTTTTGCTGAAGGCAGTTTTCATTAGCACAACTGATTGTAGTGGTAACGTAGACAGCGCCATTATGAGATTTGTGTTGGAGTAGTTGGGGATGACTGGAATTACCTGGCCAGAACTTGTCCAGCATAGTGGTCTGTGTTGTTAAGATTTGTAGAGGGAGGCCTCTAGGAGGGGGAGATGATGCCACTGGTTGGCCCATGGCTGGGTGCAGCATCATCTGTAAACTGCTGCCAGCCGAAGGACCTCAGTGGGTAAGGGGGCCAGGAGCAGAGCTCTGCCTCTGCCCCGATCTTGGCCTGATTTCCTAACCTGCCTGAAATGTCAGCGTTGGTCTGTCGCTGTTGAGACAGACTGGCATTAGACGCTGCGTGTGCAGCACAGGCCCAAAGGGGACACGTTATTGCTCTGTACCACTGTATTTATACCCATCCTCGCTCAGGCTCGTACAGATGTGTCTTTGCTTCATTGGCCCAAAGTTGTTTTTCTCACTTATTATTGGTTGGTGTTTACAGAACTTACCTTCTACCCAGGAGAGAGCACACAGGCTTTGCTCTGTGATTAGCGCTTCCTCAGACTTGCTTACTTTGCCCATTTCTCTGTTTCCCCTTGTTCTCTCATGGGAACACTGGAATCCTCCCAAGGTCAGAGTATTGCTTGAAACCCTCGGTCCCGCCGAGGTCCCCCACTGTCCCACCCTCTGGACAGCTCCCCACGCTGCTCCTGAGGAATGCGTCACTTCTGCCACACCAATGGAATGTGCATTTTTGGAAAAACTTCAGTAACAGCAGCAGTGCTTCTGCCAGAGAGCTGCTGTGCATGGGTAGGGTGCTGCTCAAGCAGTGACTTTTTTTTTTATTATGAACTTTTTTCAAGAGTAAAGGCTCAGCCGAGGTAATTTGGCTGTTCAAGGTTCCTGTGCCCTCTCCTTCTTGACTTTTTCTATGAAAAGTCCGGATGATAACCTGCTGGAGAAGTGTGCTCCACAGGACAGTGCTCTTTGTATTTTCGTGTGACACCCCCTCGAGAGAGCTGAGACTGCTGCAAGTCAGCATTTCATCTTTTCCAGTAGTCCGTCAACTTCGAATGTGCAGTAGAGTGAAGAACGCCAAACCGGTAAGGAACTGACTGCTGCTTGTCTCTGATGCTGGCAGGGAAGAAGGAATCGATTACTCTGCTTTGCAAATGAGCTTGGTACTTCAACTGCTACTGTTTTGGTTTCTGCATTCCCAGGGACCTGTGAATTCCATTCAATGTTTCATAGGGTCTGACAGAACAAGCAAGCTTTAGATTATCTCATAGGATAACTTGATCAGGACAGATTGGTTGGATAGGGAACAGAAACTTGGCCAGGGTATGCCAACCTGTAAAGGAGAGGAACAGGAGTTAGACATTTGGTAAATTCATGATGCAAGTAAGACAGTTTCTTGACAGCAAAGAAATAATTAAGGCTTAGGCTTCAAGTAGACTTACAAAAGGCTCTGGGCTGAAGGGAAGCTGCATTAGCAAGAGATGGTTTAATTCAAACAAGAATTCAAGTGGGAAGAGCTGAAAATCTGTCTGAGCTGGCAGGTGAGGCTTGGTAGTCTTGTTCTTGACACCAGGTAGCAGTTTCAGTTCTGTAACACTTCTGCAGCTGTAGCTTTGCCCATTATAATCCACGCGTAACTGAAGTTCTGTGTGTTCAGAAAGTTTGCGCCCTGTAAATACATGCTGAGATCCAGGGGTTTCAGTCTTTGTTCTGATGTACTACTACTACTTCTTGTGTGCCTCTGAAAATGATTTAGGTACTAGAAAGCAGTCTCCCTCAGACCCAGAGCCTGAGGGTTGTTTTCACCATCGTTCTACATGCAGAGCACTGCCTTTTCTTCCCCCTACTCTCATTAAATAGCATGTACCTTCTTGAGGGCCTGTGAAACAGAAACAAATAGGACATTACCTTGCTAACTTGGCAGGCTGCAATTTTTGTTACAGATAAACAGGATAATAAGTATATTGCCTGGCCTGAAAGTAATCCCTGGTTAGTCTAGGTGTAGGTGTGCTACTCATGTTGTAATAGTACCTCATAATTCACAAGCATCGGTTATTAATAAATTGATACACTGGTCATCTTTACCTTATTAGTTACAAGGTTATAGTCTTCTAGAATGTCTGTTGAAAGTTCAGGTTGCACTTTTTTTTCCCATTAACATGGTCATTTGTGGCTAGATGCACAAGGGGAGTTCTGTGCCGCAGTGCCTGACCGAGCGGTGCTGTGTTGGGAGCGCTGCGCTCTTCTGCCACGTGGTGGGACAGAAGCGAGCTAGGTAAGTGTGCCCCTCTCTGCACTGCCCACTAGGAAATGACGGACGAGGGAGTGGGGACAAATAAGCCTGAAATATTAATTCCGTATAGAAATGTGTCCAATTACGATTCTCAAGTATAAGGCCCTTTCTGGATTTAGAAGCCTGAAGCCAGCTTGATTTCTTCACACCAGTGAGTGATTCCATGATGAGACCGTACTTGTGAGACATGGGTTCTAAAATCCCACTGTGGTGAAGAATACGACCCGAGTCTCTCACACGGCACCAGTCCACTGCTGTGTTTAACAGTGGCTGTTTCTCATGCAGACACCTTTTCTGAGGTTGTACATTTTCTCTGGCACAGTGGGAGGAGAATGACTTGAGCTTCCTGAAGTTTCTGGGGAACTATGTGAATGGGAAGTGGTCAGGTAAGCAGTTTGAAATTCCATGATAATGAACGTTTAGTTTTTTGCTAGGTTTTTCAAAGAGACCAGGGAGCTCGGACTCTGTAGCAGCTTTAAAGTGTATGCCTGGGTGAGGGAAGTGGTGGACTGTTTCCACAGGAGATGAGAGGCTTGGCTTCAGTTCTCATCTTTAAGGCAGAGAAGCGTTTTGAAGCTTGGTTCTCCCACAGTAATCACTGACCTGTTTGGCAGTGACACACCCTGTCCCTCCCCCTCAGTTTCTGTGCCAGTTCCAATTCACAAGGCACGCTAGAGTAACAGCTACCAGCTTAGTGTCTAAACTTGATTTGTGTGTAAGTGTAGTCAGAAATTATAAGAGCTGCTGAAAGTCTTGGTTAACAAGCTGATTAAGGTTGGAAGATGCTATTCCCAGAAGATCATGGAAAATATTTTCTGCAAGTAATGAGCAAATGAAATGGAAAGACTCAGTAGGACTGTTTGAACTACTTTTATTGCTGTAGTCTGTAGAAAGCCACAACTAAATGTGAGGTGGCATTTAAGTCCAGCCTGCAAATGGATATGAAGGTCTTACCTCTTGTGGTCCCTCTAGAGGACTTGGTGTGAATGAATGGGGACAGCTAGATAAAAGCAAGAGAGGTGTAGGTAGACAAATGTCCAAAGAGATTAAGATGCAACATCATCGTGTGATTGGGAAGGTGCCTGAAAAAACAGCATGGAAAATTTGAACACAGCACAGAAGAAAGTGAGCACAAGGGTGACTGGGTAGGCCAAGGCCTCTGCTTCACAGTGGTGCTCTGCTTAGTGCTCTGCTGACCTTGCTTGTGGGCACTCTCGTTATTGATGCTTTGAAGGAGAGCGCTTCTCTGTGAATAGTAAGTCTACAGCTAGTAGTAGTTCAGGGTGTTTTTTCAGCCCACTGTTCAGTCCATGTATGAACTCGTGACTGTAAGCTCTAACCTAGTTTGTAATGTGGGGCAGGAAATGCAAACCAGGTCTGTTACTGTGCAGTAATCTTTCTTTTCCAAGGCGAGGTCGCTTGCGTGCTGAGATGACACTTTGCCAGTGCCTTATGCAGACCTGGTATTCTGGGTGCTGGGTTTCCCGCTCATTTCCTGCCACATCCCATAATGCCCAAAAGGGAGTCTCTGCCAGGCTCAGGCAGAGGAAGAATCTCTGTAATTGGGATTCTAGAAAATTAAATGTCAGCCCGACGAAGTAGCAAGGAAAGAAGCCATAACAGGCTTCCTCCTCTTGGCTCCTCTCGGCTCCTGTCCTCCCAGTTGTGTTCAAAGCAGGTACACCCTGTGACGATGGTTGACACTAAACGACCAAGTTTGCTTTAAAATGAAGTCCGTGTGAGGTACACAGCGAAGTCAGCTCCGGTTGGTAAGAAGGCACAGCGCGAGCTAAGGGGGGATCAGCTGTTGTGTTTGTTTGTGAAATGAAGTGTGTGTCCCATCTTCCCCCTGGCCAAACCTGCAAACCATCACCTCTTCTTCTAGAATGAGACTGGGACGTGGTAACAGAGCATCCACTCAGAATACATCACTGCATGGTCTAAGATGGGCCACTGCTGGGCACTGTGGTGGCAATTTGTTTGCTTTATTTGTTTACTGAACTGACAGCTTGACCACAACAGAATTTCTTGTTGCTGGCCAGCGCCAGGGCCGCGCTGCAGTCGGCTGTTAGAGAAACGTTGGGTTACACAGCCTAGAAGAAATTAAAAAAAAAAAAAAAAAAAAAAAGACCTGTTATGACTAAAACCTGCCTCCCTGGAGGCAAACTTAGTAGCTTAAACCAGGCGTGCTCAGCCTAGCAAGCAGGGCCTGCCTGCAAACACCAGCCAGATCTCTCGTGGTTGGGCAGAGGTTTGACTTGTGGGCAGCGGGTCGGGGGCTGTGCAGTGGTTGGGACCTACACCCGTCGGGCCAGACGCGCTCACAGTCGCGGGCAAGCCGTGTTTGAGGGGCAGGATCGGTTGCTCAGGGCTCAGGCCAAGCACAGAACTCTGCCGTGTTGTGTCCCATCCCCCTCACCCTCCACCTCGCACCCCGTTGCCCTCTTTCTGTATCCATTTCCCCCAGGAATTTATTTTTTATTCCCTCCCCCCCCTTTTCTCCACTTCCCTCAGAGGAACAGTACTTTAAGACCTGCTCTTTTTACAGTTAAAGGCTCCAGTGCCGTACTGTGCCTGTTCGCAAGGTGCCAGCTTTGCCAGGCCACGCAAAGCTAAGCTGCACGATTTACGGGCTGCGCGATGAACACCTCCTTGCTTTGCTCCGTGTGACAAGGGAGGCCTCACTGGGCCTGCTGCTTTCGGTGTGCTAAGGAGGTGCCAGAGCTTTGCAGCAAAGATGCTCAATGGCAGCAGCCGCGGCAGAAGTCACCTGCATTCAGAAAAGAGGCCACAGGGAGATCAACTTTCAAAGCTGAGCTGAACTGTGTGTATTTGTTCTAGTGTAAGCTGGGGCTGGCTTGGCTTCTGTTTCTCCAGCCTCCTGAGCAGCTGCAGCCCCTTGCTGATTTTTTTTTTAATTTTATTTTTATTTTTTAAATTTTTTGCTGATGATGGTGACCCACAGCACTCTGACTGTACAGCACGGTGACCGTACAGCAGGGTGACCCACAGCTCTCCGACTGTACAGCACAGTGACTGTACAGCAGGGTGACCGACAGCTCTCTGACTGTACAGCACAGTGACCGTACAGCAGGGTGACCCACAGCTCTCTGACTGTACAGCACGGTGACCGTACAGCACGGTGACCCACAGCTCTCCGACTGTACAGCACAGTGACCATAGAGCTCTCTGACCACACAGCACTTGGACTGTACAGCACCTGGACTGTACCACATGGTGACTGTACAGCACTCTGCACAGCACGGTGAAGGCTACAGCGACCGAGGGCCTGGGAGACAGACAAAGCCCATGGGCCAAGCAAGGATCTCCCATCTGTAGAACGGCATCTGGTTTTGACAGACTTCTCGTGCACTTCATCAGGGGGGAAGGGGACAGAATGATCATATGAGACTAAGCAGGTAAAGGTTCAGGGACTTGGTTCTAGCTTAGCACGTAATTTCAGACAACCCTCTCTATTAAGACATCTTTCCCCCTAACTTTTGGCTCATGGGAAATCATTAAGCTTTTTCATACTGTATAAAACTAAAAATTGTTACCTACAGAATGTGCTTATGGCAACATCTTGAGCTCTACATTTACATTTGCAAAGTACTGCTGGATTCCTTTCTGCTTTGCAAACTCAGACAAATGTGCCATGTTTCCTGTTAGTGAAGAAGTCACTGACATTGCTATGCTTAGTGTGCCAGAAGCTGTTGTCATACGGAACCCCACTATTAAAAGCAAGACGTGCATGGTTAACGAACATACAAGAGTCACACTGCCATGGCAGCTTACACAGGTTTTTCCCCACTCCACAATGCAGCACTTTCAATCTTTAAAACACAGCATGAGAAACTGAATTGCATCTTTTTTATTTCAAATGCAGGACAATTCCCTGAGTAAGCAGCTTTTTACTTAAATAAAACTTTTCCAGAACTTAAAATAAACCTGTGGAACAAGTTCACACAGCTGACGGTGAGCTGGAGACGGCATGTTCCTTGGCCCAGGGAAGAGGAGGCCTGGCAGGAGCTCTTTAACTATTCATTTCCAAAGCTTGACACTGCACTGTCACCAGCCTCCTTCAGTACAGCGGTCTCCCCCACATCTACATCTCTCCGACTGATCTCTGCGTTTTGAATTACTTTGTGACTACTCTGCCATGAAAGGGATTTTTCATATTTGGTCTTAAAAAGTAATCCATGACCTGAAGAAGCAAGGATGGGGAAAAAAACACAAAACAAGGGAAAAAAAAAACAACCACCAAACTGAAATGAGATGACTGCACTGGTAAACAGAACAGCTCATTCCTTATATTTATAAAGAACAGGTCCTCATAATGTGGAAACTATGCATGCCAAGGAAGCAGAACAAATGCCATACACAGAAGGAAGAGCAGGCTTTTAAAACTGTATTATGAAATTTTAGCTAGCTGTGTATGTAGCTTTTAACACACCCCCGCAGCCCATAAACCAAAGGTTAAAGTAAAGCAGATCCATGGAAGAGAAGCCCTTTGTTCAATGATTTGTAAGGACAGCTGTGCTTACCTGGACAGTCTGCTGTCTCTTTGAATGCTCTCTTCTTGCAGCATCCGCGGCACATGTTAAACACACATTTGTTGCCCTGGGTTGGGATGGGCGCGTAGAGAAGCGTGTATCAGTGAAAATAAATAAGTGAAAATAAAACTAGTAGTGTTTACTACAGTAAGCAGTAACAATACAGCTCTGCCCGTTCAGGCCGTGGGGGGGAACCCAGGAACTGTACACTGGGCAGTCACACCTCAGTGTGCTTCAGTGAAGGTGACAAAGTTGGTGTCTTGGGGAGCAAGGGGGGGGGGGGCGGGGACGAGCCCCAGCTATCAGCTGTTTGTACACAGAGACAAAAAACAAACCACCACCCCCCCCCCAAAAAAAAAATCCACATTCAACTTCTGCAACATCAGGAATCCACTGGCCATCCTGATCTCTACAACAAAAGCAGGCAAGTGCTTGAACAGGACGACATTCGTTGCAGGTGAGTTTGATGCAGTTCTGTGCACAAGCAGTATGTGGAACATGGTGCCTGACATGCTTGCTACCATGTGTAGCTATGCCTAAAAATAACTGTTACCACAGCAATTACTTCTCTACTTGCAGCTTAAAATATACCTCAGTATATACTGAATGTATGGCCCTTAGGGGCCAGCAGCAGCCCTGGACAGCTGACCAGGTGGCTATAGTATAACAGGTGCCTGTGGTACTTTGGGTAGTAAAATAAATAACAGTAAATACTAAACAGATAAATCCCAAACAAAACAAGCCCTGTCACAAGATTTCAAGGGCTGCCTGCAACATTACAATGAAGAATGAGCAAAACAAAAAATTGAGACCCAGCCTGTCTCCAGATAGCCATAGCTGACGCAGCAGCTGCAGCACCCGAGTTGGCTGTGGCACAGGATGGCTTTGGAAGCCGGCATGACGACTGCTCAATGCTTTCCCAGTAATAAACACATTTGTTTCTGGAGCTGCAGCTCCGAATTGAGCCCCAGCTGGCTGCTCTTTCTAAGGTGCAGGAACAGCGTTGCCCCCGAGAGCAACACCACCGGCACAGGTCTCTGTCTCCCCATCCCCAGAGCTGCAATGCTGCTTTTTCAGCTGGAACATAAAATCGTTCCTTGCATCGTACGCCTGTTTGTGTATCTGGTAATAAGCAGCAGAAATACACTCTGCTCCCTCAACTCAGCAACTTCTCCCTGTCAAGGCAACAGCTATTATTCCCCAAGGGAAAACAAAAACCAGCCCCCTGATGAACTCTATTTAAATAGCAAATACAAAGTTTCAACTATAAATGCTACACATAGCCCGGAAAACAGCTGGCTTGTTTAGTATTGCTAATTGTGAAAACTGACATTAGTTTGCTACCAAAACCAGTCCAGAATGACTAGGTGCTCATTCTTGTTCTGCTGAAGTGCACAAGCTCCGAAACCAACACCACACAGAGCTGCAGTGGCTTCCTGACACTCACTACAGGCTACACCCACCACTCACCCCAGATGTCTGGTTTTAATTTAAAAATAGATTATACATGTGTAACTACTGGAAGTTTGAAGACTTGTTTCCAAGACATCTTGGGAAGTTCATCTACCTCGCCTGTCGTAGCAATAAATACCCTCAGCAGCAGCAAGACTGCACTTTTTTTGGAAAGGAAGGCAAGTATCTCAAGGAATATGCCTACGTCAGTGATTTCTGTGTAGCATCTTCACCTCAGAGACTGGTTACAGTTAATACTTAACAGGGTTTTGCCTAACTAGGGATGGGGGGTTTTCCCCTACATATCAGAAGGACTTGGTACACAGGGTGCTACTGGACACTGGCATGGATCTACCTGAGGATTTAGAATCACAGAATAGACTCATAGAATATTTTAGGTTGGAAGGAATCTTCAAAGCTCATCTGGTCCAACTCCCTGAAGGGAGCAGGGCCACCTGCAGCTAGAGCAGGGTGCTCAGAACCCCGGGCAACCTCCCCTGCAATGGTGCCAGGGATGGGGCAGCCACCACTTCTCTGGGCAGCCTGGCACAGGCTCTCCCCACCCTCAGTGTCAAAAATTTCTTCCTTCCATTTAGTCTGAATCTACCCTCTTCTAATTTATAATTATTACCCCTTATCCTAATGCAACCCTAAAAAGTCTGTCCCCATCTTTCTGCCAGGCCCCCTGACATCCTGCAAGGCCCCCAGAAGGTCTCCCCAGAGCCTTCTCCTCTGCAGGCTGAACCCCCCCAGCTCTCCCAGCCTGGCCTCAGGATGCCATGGGCTTCTGGGCTGCGAGCACACGGGGCCAGCTCATCTCCAGCTTTCCACCCCCCAGCACCCTCAGGTCCTTCTCCGCAGGGCTGCTCGCGATCCCTTCGCCCCGGTCTGGGCTGATACTGGGGATTGTCCTCACTCAGGTGCAGGGCCCTGCACTTGGCCTGGTTGAACCGCATGAGGTTCACAAGGGTCCACTTCTCAAGGTTGTTCAGGCCCCTCTGGACAAGCATCCTATCCCTCAGGTATGGCAACAGCACAGCTCAGTTTGGTGGTGTTGGCAAACTTGCAGAGGATGTGCTTGATCCATTGCCTACGTCACCAATGAAGATATTAAACAGTACTCGTCCCAGTACAGACCCCTACGGGACACCACTCGTCATGATCTCCACCTGGAAATTGAGCCATTGACCACTACATGGTCACTTAATTACCATTTAATGGACACTGGCACTGACTTACCTTTGGGTTTCCACATTGATCACATTTTGCATATTTAGCTGGAAAAGAGAGAGATGATCAGCGATTGCATTCTTATGAGAAAGAAGTACATTTTTAAAACACCAGGATCAGACAAAGCTTGGCACTCTTCTAGTCAGAGATTTTTTTTGCAGTAAAGACAGACCAAAGGTAAAGATACTTTGACTTCTTAAGTGCCTTTAAGCTAAATGAAGATTTTAATCCTCAAGTCAAGAGTAAAAAAGGAGGACACCTACTTGAAATGCACACAAAAATTCAATCTCATATACCAGTGACAGCTACCATTGAGTTTGTAAAGCAATTTGATCTTAAAAAAATGCTTATAGTGGATCAGAGACCTACATCTTTGATCCTCATTTTCTTTACTAGTGAACATAATTTGAATCGCACTGCCTCCTACTGAAATTTCCCAATAACCTCCCCTCTTTTTAAAGACGTTTCTACAGCTATATAAACAAGAAACACAATTTATGTCAAGTGTGGTGTCAGTAACTTCCCATGCATTCATGCCCATAAATATAACTTACGTTTTAAAGATGGATCAAAGCTCTTATTTGGATTTCTTAACTTCTTTTTTTGTTTATTCTTTGACAGAAGCTCAACATTTCCATCTTCTTCCTCTTCCAGAGCACGTTTCCCACGCACACTTTTTTCAGTCCCACTAGCTCCATTCTCCTTGCATCTTTCCTTTGGCCTGAAACAGTGAATATCACCATAAGTTGGCTGAACGAAAGAAGCAGGTGTTCCCTGGCACTACTCTGGTTTACAGAAATCTGTGTAAACTGCAGACCTTTCTATCATGGCTAAATTACAGGGAAGTGTCATTGTCCTTGGAAGTGGAATAGGAAAACCTAGTTTTTTGTTAATATTGCCTGTTCATAACAGACACACTGTCAGATATATTGGTTGAAAAGTGAATAAATGCTGGCCAGTTAGTTAAATTAGTTATGCACCTGTTATTACCAGGTTTTACTTAAGTATTTAGTTAATTTACTTAAGTATTAATCTTGACATGCTCGTTTCCTTCTTCAGCTCAATTTTCACAAGAAAAAGGGAATAAAGTATCTGAAAAGCTTGTCCATACAACATAAGCATCCTTTATAGAATCCAGTTTAGTTTCCATCTTTGCTACTCTGGTAGTTACAAGCAACTTCCATGTTACATATAACAATAAAGGCAGCTTATTTGTTGCACATCATGTTCTCTTTCTGAGTGCAGTGGAATTCTGGGTTTTTACTTTGCAGAGAGACAGAAATCTGAGGAGGATCTAAAGGAGAAGATGCATACAATGAGCAACATCCCCATGAACAAAGCAATAACCATGAAAAAAAAAAAACCCAGAAAGAATAGAAATAATCCAAACTCTTGACTTATTTTCAGTGTATGTAAGTTCCTAGAACAGAACTGGATGGCTCTGTAGTGACAGTATGGGTGGGAAAGGACTATGTGTACTGGTCCACGTTAAGACTAGATAACTCACCCTGGCCTGATGTATGGCTGACAGATCCAGTGGAAAAAAGGCAACCCTTCTTTTGGCTTTTCTCCTTCTTTCTGATTAGCTATTTCTTCCTGCAGCATAGAGATAAAGTCAGTTTTCCCGGAATTCTCAGGAAATACTCTAAATGGTACTTGGAATTTAAACTAACAAGTACTGACAGTTAAATATAGGCAAAACCCCTCTACTTGAGACAGACGAATGAAAGCAGATCTGTGACTCCTAAAGCAACTTTATCCCATGTAAAGCCTGTCAGGCTTAAGGGGCTTCTACTGTAGTAAACTACCAATATCAAGGCTGGCAAGGCACAAAGTTCCAGTGAAGGGACTAACAGACATCAACTGCATGACAAACATGGTAAGTTCCCACCAAGTGCAGAGAGTGTTGTTCTGGCAGATTAGGGCCCACCTCAGTACCTGGCATCGTAGTTTCAGCTCCCTGTTGACATCTACAATGCCTTCCAGGGTCTTCACTTTTGCTAATTCTTCACGCAGCTGCTGGTAAACTTGAAGCCTGAGGCAAATCCCAAACATCATCTTACTTATTCATTATTACTAGACTGAGGAGATCAACTAAAAATGTCTTTTTAAAAGCTTTCTATAGATTTTTCTTCTTCTCTTGCCTTTGGTAGAAGCTTATCTTCTTTCTTGCAGTAAGTCCAGAGAAAAACGCACATACCTGTTCCTCTTTGCCAAATAAATACTTAGCACACAACCAAGGTACTTTGGAATAAGCTGGCATGAACATACAGCACATCAGCTGCTCCTCTGTAACTCTGCATGGCCATGCTCTTACTCCACAATAAAACCAAGACAATTTGCCTCACAATGAACAAGGAGTTAACCCAGAGGTGCCATAAAGTGCACGTGTGCATATGGGCAATTACCACACAGTAGCTGATGTGCTGTGAGCACACACCCAGCTTATCTTGTGGTAACTTGTTCATTCCCCGTGCCCTGTTTCCCAGATACGCAGTGAAGCATAAAGGCCTCAGCCCATGTTCTCTCCTGCCAGGTCCAGGAAAGAAAACCTTGCAGCGTACTAATTCTCGCCAAACAAATCCTTATTCAGAATAAACAGACACTTGCTAAGCAGGATGAGCCCTGAAAACATTAAGAGTTCTCTGGAAATACTCACGTGTGATGCCAGAGCTTGAAGAGATGAGCCCTAACATAAGACAATGGACAAGGGTACTTCTGCACTATCTCCAGATACTCCTCAGCCATCTCCCACACCAATGGGTTTCGACCCTCAAACAAAGCTGGGTTATGAAGATTACCTTCTAGGGAATGAAAAGAAATACTCAAACTTTCATTTCAGAAACAAAAATAAACAAACTCTAAGCTCTGGTGCTTGATCAGTTCTGTTGTGATTCTACCAGCCAGTCACAGATGCATCAGCCATGTACTCACAAAGACGAGCACAGGGTCCATAAAACTCTGGCTTCACCTCAGGGTACTACATTTCACTATACAATTCTTATTTGAGCCAAAGAGTTCATATCTATTTAAGGTACACTTTCCAGAAAGGCATCCAATCTCGACACAAAGATAGGAAAAAAAATATTTAAAGAAAAGTAAAATATAGAAATCACTGCTTTTCTTGCCCAGTGCCTAAATACTTGGATAATGGGCTTCTTACCTGATGTCTGTACCCACATTGCCTGGCCTAGGTTTACATACACTGCTTCTTATTACGCTTTTCTCTACTAGCTTCACAAGCCTTTTGTTAACTAGCATTTTCTAAACGTAAGATTCTGCAGCCCCCTAGAAGGTACATTTCATTGCTTTAACTGTGCAAGTGATGGGAAGTTTTCTTCTGCAGTCTATCCTAGCTAGCTCTTCTTGTAGGAAGTTATATCAATTCTTTCTTGTCCCAACCCAACACAAACCATCTGCAGGAATACTAATCAGCAGATACAGTTACTGCATCGAGATCCATTCAAAAACTATTCCAGTGAGTAACGCGTCAGGAAAATATTCCAGGACAACAGGAGTCCCATACACTTTTGTTAAGCAATTAGATTTAAGCTGTCCACTCAGTGGTACTACAAGTCCAACACAACAATTCTTACAAGTCTTAAGTGATTCCTGGTCCTGGTAAGAGATGGCCAATGTAAGAGGAGAGAGAATGCCATTCTGCTTTCAAAGCTGTTCACTAGGTCAGTGTGATTAATAAATACATACGGGGCTGCTAAGAGCTTAAGAAACAGTTCATATTCTCATCTATTGTGAGTAAAATTTCATTTCCTTTACCTGCACTCATGACACCATGCACTCCTGTCTTACGGATACATTCTTCCACATCACTGAGACACTGGATGTTTCCATTTGCAAATACAGGAATGCTTACAGCTTTTCTGTACCGGTGAATAAAACAGATGCATGACATTGAGAATTAGAGGCGACCCAGAAATTCTACTCCTGTCACACAATATTATTTGCTCTTCAATGACACTGCACACTCTGCTTAAAATCCACCTTCACAGCATGTTAGCAGAAATCCACTAAGATCAGCACTGCTCACTAACCTGACAGCTTGAATGTGCTCCCAAGATGCCACGCCAGCAAGTGGTCCTTTCTGTTCTTTAGTGCGGCCGTGCACAGTCAGCAGCTAGAACACAAAGTCACATTTACTCTTCCTGTGTATGAACCACTGGAAAAAATCCACTGGCAAAAGTCTCCTTTCACCCCATACACTTCACGGACACCACTGAATTCCCATTGGTATTTCAACCATGCGGGGACTTCGGTATCACACAAAGACATCAGCAGCTCACCTACCATGGTATGGTCCTGGGCTTCTTTCATCTTGCTATTCCACAGCATGACAAGACCGTATCTTGGGAGAATCTACAGCTTTCCTATTGCATTGGCTTCCACTTTGTGATATATTGATCTGGCTTGCTCCTCAGCAGAAGGCCTCAATACTCTCACTACTGGCTTAATGACAGACTGTCTCTTCCACTTTAACTGGACTTAAATTCTAGAAGGCTGTCTGTTTCTTCCCTAGTGGTGGTCATCCTTGATACTGTTTTGCTCTGTAGCCCTGTGGATTTCATGTATTCACACTGCCTCCCGCGGCACAATGTTAGATCGAGATGCTCAGCCACAGTGAAGGATGCTGCACTGTGCAGTGATTACAAGAGCAGTTCTGAAATCGTGATGTATTCCATATCAGGCTATCGACGTGCTGCCTCTGACTGCCGATACGGACACCCTCTCCGCATCCCGTTTTCTCTGTCTGTAAAGCAGTGAAGCCTATTCAGCTCCACAGCACACCGAGAACTGCTCGTGTGATGCTTTATGTAGAGACATGTGTCCAGTGCAGAAGTACAGGGAGCAGCTGCCTCCTTACCTGGCAGCCAGCTTTCTCCAGCATCTGTGCATATTTCACTGTCTTGGCAATTTCTGGGAAAACGCGGATTTTGCATGTGATGGGAACTGAGAGCTTCTCGTTAGCCAGTAAAACTGGGAAAGATTGAAAAGACAGGTAAGTGGGCTGCACAATGCTATGAAAAGTGCTTCCTCTCCTGAAGATCTGATTCTGGGTGTGGTATGAAAAGAGCCTGAAAAGTTAATGCGATGCAGTTCTCACAGCTTAACCGACCAGCAATGTCCTCTGCAATCCTTATTGCATAGGTTTATCAAGCAATCATCAAATCATAGAATCTTTTTGGTTGGAAAACCCCTTGAAGATCACTGAGTCCAACCGTTAACAGTAAAACACAAAGCACAAAATCTGCATTGTGACCAGAAGGTACAGGAGTCAGCATTTAATAGCCCTAATGTCTCCACTGCACCAAACCTTCACTTTGTAGGACCACTCCCCTCGACTCTTAATCACCGTCACAGGCTATTGTACTCCTCCTTCTCTGCCAACAGTATTAGCATTTGTTTGTCCACCTTTCCAACAGGAGATGCTTTCCTTCTTTCCAAATTAACACACAAATAATCATGACAACTAGAATTCTGTCCACAGCAAGCAGAGGCTTATCAAATGAGGCACTCTGTGTACCCAATTAAGTAGTAAATGTTAGTTGCAGAGTCAGGGTGAAATCCAGAACAACATGTTAAACTCTCATAGTCCTTAGACAGTGCATGGAATCAGGAAACTACTAAAAAGAGAGATAACCAAGACAGCCCATAGGAAAACACTGAGCAATGGCATGCCTGAAATTCTCTTCTCTTCCAGAGCTTAGACCTATAACGTAGGAAGTGACCTGCTATCTTCTAATCCAAATTCTAGGAGCTCTCATGATAGATTTTCCTATCACCCTTCCAAAGCAGCAAGCAAGGCATACACAGGTGCAAGCAGAAAACAGTACTGCATCATTTTAAGAAGGCTGGAGGAGAAGGAGGAAGCTTTGCACACCTTTTACACAACAGCCTAATGATACAACTCTCTTACTAGACAGACTGGATTCTTACCCAACCAGATGACCTGGGTTCTCTTCTCACAGCCTTGAGGCTGTTCAGATTTGCATCTTTCACTCCTAAGAAAAGTGCCCTAACAACCACAATACATGCTGGGTGGGGAAGCACTGTCTCTTTCCAGATTCTCAGCAGTGTCTTTGTGCCTGCACCACAAGGAATGCAAACAGAAGTAACACTCTTTAACTTCATGGTTCAGATACTTGCTTTGAAGTGGAGACAAGGCACATTCTCAGCAATACACAATAAACAAAACCTTGTTTTTTAAATCAGTTCCAAATGTATTTCTTAAAAAATTATGATACTCTTCACACTGCTACCAGTAGTCTGAAAACAGCCTACACAAATTAGAGAAGAGAGACATAACCTGCTCTGGTGTGGACAGAAAAAGTATGCGGAGTTGATCAGAAAAGGGCAACAGTGGCTTCAAGCAGAAACAGCTCCTGGCACCCAAGAACTTCAAAGTGAAAAAGTAAGATGCTGGTAGTTCTGCCGTTTCTAGAGCTGGAGAGCCACTAAGTCATCATTAGATTGGGAATTACCTGACTCAATTTTCACCTAAAGTCTGTTTCAGGTACTGAAGTCTTTTAGCAGATCTAGCATGAGTCTGTAGGGGGATACCATCGAGTATCTTGAGTGTGCCACTGGAATACAGTAGGAAAAAACCAAAACAACCCACAAACACAACCCTCCCCAAAGAAACAAGCTGCACCCCCTTTCCCCACAAATCCCTAATGTGCTCATTCCATTCCCCCTCAAAGTGAAGCCTCTCTAAAGTGAGGCTTCTCTAAAAACTTACTCATTCTCTGCAGAAGATCCCACTCCTCTTGCAGAAATGCTCCATAGTGACCTATAAAAAACCAGCATATGACAGACTTGTACAGAAGAGGAAGATTCTGAAGAATACAGCTTTCAGAAACCTTCGTATCAAAGATCCAGACACTCATATGCCTCACTGGCAGAAAGACAGTGGCTCTGTCCTACTCAAACAGGAAGAGTTGGATCACTCTGTTCCCCATGACAACCAAGATTTACAGGATAAGCAATGAATCCCCACACCTACTTTCACTGCTGCTCCCTAAGGCTGGTGTGTTGACACTGGCAGCTCGAAGTCCAACTTTCAGGGGTTTTTAACAGGTGTTTAAAACTTCCCTTCAGGATAAAACTTAATCAGATTGAAACATCTGTTTGCCCTGTACACCACTCACCATTTCCTATTAGTCTTTGAAAGACATTTTAGAAGAGGACTGGGCAGTTACTGAACAAATTTTTCCTCAACATCCTAACATCCAAAATTTTCAAGCACTGGTTCTGGTTTTAGTTTTGAAGCATAGCTCTCTCTGCAATATCCTTACGGGATTCATCAGGTGTTATCCTCTGATCTGCTAATGTGGATAAACTCTGTGCACTTATCAAGGAAATAAGAGACACTAAGTGCCCACATGACATCATTTTAAATGCAGTTTTGCAAAATTAGGCTGTTTGTGAAACTGAAATCAGAAAGAAAGTCAAATTCTTGTTAAAAATATTTTTTCTGAAGGATGTTCTAGACACAAGAGCTGTCACTCGCGTGAAGTTGGAATTAATTATTAGTATGTGTAATTTTTGCTTTAGGTACTACAAAGCATTACCTGTTAAAGTGGGGGTAATTAAGTCTGACTTCAGCCGTACTGCAGCCACCTCCCACACCCCCCCAAGGTTTAATTTGGTCCTCTTGATGTTTTACCAGCAATGTTCACATTTCAAACATACCAATTCTCTGTTTATCCGGGGTTCAGATTTGCACGTACCTCTCTTCGCAATCATCTGGGGGCAACCCAAATTTAGGTCTATGGCATCACAATAATCCTGAGCCAACAGTGCTGCTTGGACAAACACTTCAGGATCATTGGCACAGAACTGAGAAAGACAAAGAAAAGTGGAATAATCAGGCAATAGCTTTCTTCAAGTACTGGCAACATGTTATAGTGTAGTTACGGAGCACATACTTGCTACAGAAAACAGGCATAATATACACAGGTAATAATAGCAAACACCACTTCCCAAAAAAAGCCAGCAAACCAAAACTGACACTTACCAGATAAAGATCCTCAACCTTCAGTGACAAAATCAGAAAGCTGAACATTCAAGATGCAGAGAAATATTTGTAGAATATTTTACATGTAGTACCCAAAAATAAGATGGAATGACTCTTAAAATCCCCTGTAGAACAAACAGCTGTAGCATTTGTAACGCATAAAAGTGGCACGGAAGTTTCCAGTGGTGTCTCTGAGTCCTGAGACAATTCAAACTTTGTAGATGCCAGTAAGTGCCACTGCCTCGAAAATTAATTCACATTAGTGTGCAGTGTGAAAGAGACACATCAGGCTGCTAGTCAATGCTCAGTCTTAAATATAATTAATATTCCATTTAAAGCACAGTGCAAAAGTCAGTTTGTTAATAAAAATTAGGTTCATTTGAAACTGTTTTGTTGAAGAGGACAGAGACAGACTGTTCTTCTCATATACGCTTTTAAACAGTTTTCTAGAATTCATTATTAACAAAAACCAATGCCATCACATCCTTAAATAACACAAGACTTAAGCTCAAGCACATGTTTGAGTTACTTAAACCCTACAGCACTACAGAAATTAAACTAAAACCAGAAAAGGCATCTGCTTTCTCTGAGATGACCAGAACAACGGAAAGCCTCCAACCAGGCCGCAGCAGCACGGGCTTTTACACAGCAACCAAAGCCCACAGAGCAGGCTGGGCTCGGGTGTACCTCTGCCTGGTCTATTCCCAAGAGTCTGTAACCAAAAGCCAAGCCTGCCCAGAAGTATTGCAGAACTCAGTAAGGATTCCTTTACTGGGCCAATCCAAAGATTAATCTAGTTCGTTCTGTGTCTTATGTCCAACAGCGGTCAGTGGGAAGAAGGACAACACAGCGAGCTCACAGTAACTGAGACTATTCAGGTAGGCTCGTCCAGAACACACAGCTTGCTGAGCTGAAGACCGGTGTTTAACACAGACTAACAGCTTTCTGAGACTACTTGTATTTCTGTACTCGTCTGTGGCAAAAGAAACTACCTCCCACAGCAAAAAGAGAATAGCCAAAGCAGTACTGTGACAGACCAGGTCCACCTCATCCTGCTCTCATAACAGTCAACAACAGATACTTAGCGAACAGGAGAAGCTGGAAAGTGTCTTCAAGGACTTCGGAAGCAGAGATGGAGCTTCCTGCACCTAATGACCCACAACAGTTTTCCACTGTTTGCTTTCTAAACTCAGTAATCTTTCAGCATCCAGTACATCCCATGGTAACGAATTTGCAGTTTATAACTATCACTGCCTTAACACTTGTTTCCCATTAGTCATCTTCAAACCAGTCACACTTTCACAGACTTCCCTCATCATTCTCCTCAGTCAGGGGAGACACCTCTCTTCTGGGGTGAAGAGTCTGCATCCACTGAACTGCTCTAGACATGGAAATCACACCATTCCTCAGCTAATGCTGATTGTCTTTCCCTGCATTATTCTCCAGATCTCCAGGCCTCTCTCCTTCTTTGGAATGAAGTACCTGAATCTCACACAATACTCAAGAAGTGGCAGTAATACAAACTGAAAAGCGCGTCCTAGATTCTTTGCATCCTTTTTCTCTAAGTAAGCACTGAGCTCACGCTTTCAGAAAACTACCCAAAAAACTGTGATCCTCCCTGAGTGGTATCAGATCTGGAACAACTCTTGACTCTAGAAGACCAGCTGCAATCTATCACTAAAGATGAGGTGCAGAGGACTGAAACCCTGTGAGAAGTCTAGTGGTCCAGGCCCCCATGGTTAAGAGACCAGATCCTCTTAGCTGGGCAGGGGGTAAGCAGGCAATCAGATGCTGTTACCAGTGTTCTGGTGAAGAAAATGAGGTTTCTGTCATCGCATATATAACTGCTTTGAAATGTGGGCGAGACCGACTGGCTCGACCTCACGGACATCTGGAAGACGTCTGGGATCACCAACAACACAACGGGGCGGATGGCGAGGGCGCATTTAGCGGCGCTCCCTCGTTTTTGTAGCGCTGCCCAGGAGGGCACCGAGAGCGAACCGGGGGAAGCCCTTCCCGGCAGTTCCTGCTCCCGCCCGCGCTGCTGGAGCCGTCGCTCCGGGAGCGCAGCGGCTGGGCCGGGCCGGGCCGGGCCGGGCCGAGCGCCCGCGGCGTTTGCCGGCGCTCACCTGCACGATGAGCGGGCGGTCCTCGGGACAGGCCTCGCCGTAGAGGTTCTCGCGGCGGTAGTTGGCGTCCCTGAGGAAGACCTGGGCGTGCAGCATCGGCGTGTAGCAGAGCTGGGCGCCGTGGCGGCGGCTCAGCAGCCTCCAGGCCAGCTCGCTCTGGTCCACCATGGGCGCCACCACGTAGTGGGCGCTCCGCAGCGTCTCCCTCCAGAAGGCCTCCCCGCGCAGCTTCGGCATCTCCCGCCCGCCCGCCCGCGCGGCGCCGCGGCAGCCGCCGTCCCGCGCCGCCGTCCCGGGGCTCGCAGCCGCCGCCCGAGGCCCGGAGGCAGGCGGACGCTGGGCCCCGCCAGGGCGCCGAGGCGGCCGGACGGTGCC